>JAUTBZ010177543.1:0-14598 GCA_032361785.1 Lepetodrilus galriftensis | reverse complement strand
CATCACACCAGCGTCTATACAATATATAGTAATAAAATGAGAGAGAGGGACCTTTCTAAGCCTGAACCCATTGTTGGCTTTATCACGGAGAGCGTTACATTATATATGAACACCCTACAGATTGAGATGGAAATTAGGAACATTTGTCACCGTCGGTATTAGAAGTTATGGAGTGCTGTCTAATCTACATACGGGGATTCTAAAACTGTTCATACACTAGATTTACCTTTTACCTTTCCGTGTTACGTTATACGACTAGTAGGTGCGTTGTGTATAGACGTCTCCTATATTTACTGTGCACCGCCGTTGGTGTTTTGAGAAACAAGAATTGTTATTTTAAATATATAGCCACTTTTGTTTCTTGGGTAATTAAATATTCGTTTATTTATTTAGTTTAAATGTCGATCAAGGACAGATAATGTTTTAAAATAAATAATATACAAAATGAGCTTGATTGTCAGATTGAGCTTGTTTTATTCTGCTTGAGGTATTTGACCAGAAAATACTTTTTTGTTAGCTGCATAATGTTTCTACCTCGATTGGAACCACTTACCAACAATACACCAACAATACTGCTGTACAAATGAATGTCATACATGAAACATTGAATGTTTGCTTAGAATGTGGAATATAGATTTATCTAGGATATTTAACTTCCATATTCCTCTTTTTAATCAATCGTTGTAATATAATGTTCTTACTTGTTCAATGAACACAATTGTTATTAACAATAATGTACAAATTAAATCGATATTTTAAAAATTGCATCATTCTTCGATGTACTAGCATCTGATTATATGTATTTTACATGTCACATGAGTGGATACTGTTTGTATTAAATAAAGTAATCTAAATATTTATTAATATATTCACATATACTTGATGACATCATGCTGTGTGATTCGATACTTATTTAAAGTTGTGCATACTGTACCAATCTTTTAAAATACTATATAACATCATTCCTTCAATTAAGACACTAATGCTATACTTTCCTCGTGTCTAGAACACTACGGGCATCATATAGATGTCACAATGACGTCATAATGACGTCATAATGCCACCGTATCCTCAGAGCATTGTACCCGTCACATTGAGCATGATTTCTTCCTCCCTATTCCTTCGTACATTCATGCAATGTCCGCCTATACCACACTTCCCATACCCTCCACGCCATCTACTCGCCCTGCTGACAGATTTACAAGTGATGTCTTCAAAAGTTGATTCGTCAAGACATTATCCACGTAACTGACCACAACAGTAAATTAGGACATTAACTCTTATTGCGCCATTTAACACATTTAACCCTTTTAACTTTAACGATCATCAGTTTCCCAGGTACATCGCGTTGTAATGGCTGTTGACTGTTAGCTAAACGCCTCTCGTTATTGACTGGATAGACTTGACATGTTTATTAGGCAATGTCAAGCAGTCAATGGTCAGAACGGAACAATCAGGCGGTATGACGATTACTGGGTCAGTTGAATGGAAGACCACTGAATCCATACTGTACCACAGAACAGGTGACATGCTAAACATTACCTGTGTGTAGGACCTTGTGTCAGTGGAAGTAAATGGGTTAATGAGTGTTAAAGCACCAGGGTTGACTCTAATTGAACATTATGCTGAGGAAGAAGTACACCTTCTTTCTTTTTTGCATATGGATAAGATCTGTTATGATGTACATGAACAGTGAAGTAGAAGTAAAATAAGAAATAAAATAAAATAAATTTAAATTATTTTCAACGACGATGACACTGTTCTTACTCAATGGCGATATAATAATATCCAATAAATCTTGGTACGTTTCTGCTACGAATGGAAACGAACTAACATTTACTTTTAATTAAATTAATGTTTACTAAGGCAACGAATTAATGGATGTATGCTTTCAATCGTACATACTGTTCAGTTACTTCTAAATGGATAAATACACCCAATATTTTGTTCGGGTTTCATCTTGATTATTCATCCTCATGCATACTTGAATAAATATCTGTATTGTTATATGTTTCTCCTTCATGGTCTTTCAATATTAAATGTATTTGAAATTCTTGCAGATGTTCTAAAATTAGTATTGTAAAATTTAAAACTAGATAATTATGTGAATACATTATTTCTAATCTGATAACTTTCGTTTTTGCAGATGCAGATACTTCGGCGAGCCACGCGAGTGAAGGAGAAAGTGTGTCAGATAAGTTAGACAATGACAGAAGTGATGTGACCATGTTGGATGGCAAAGGAAGTGACGACAATGGAGACATGGGCTCTTCCGGTGGCAAAACGCGACGGAGAAGGACAGCTTTTACAAGTGAACAATTATTGGAACTAGAAAAAGAATTTCATAGCAAGAAATATTTATCTTTAACAGAGAGATCTCAAATTGCACATAATTTAAAACTTAGTGAAGTTCAAGTGAAAATATGGTTTCAAAATCGACGTGCCAAGTGGAAACGTGTAAAAGCCGGACTGGTCCATGCACGAAGTGGGAGTACAAACGAACAGTCGAACAAACCCAAAATCATTGTGCCTATTCCTGTACATGTGAACAGAATTGCAATACGATCTCAACATCAACAGATCGAGAAGAGCAGACCGGTTCCATAGTGTCGTTTACATGTTGATAAACAAGGATCTGAAACCGACTCGCAAAATCAAAATGGAAGACATGGTTTAAACAGGATTGGACCTTTGATGGCAGTTCTGTCAAAGAACTCTCGCTCATGTTTTTTATACAAGCACAGGAAACGGTTTTTGGGCGGACAATGTTTACCCTTTCTACCCCAGATAGTCAGTTTGAGGTGTTCCATATCAAACGAAAGAAGGATTCATTCAGGATTCCAGGGGTTGTAGGGCAGAAAATACGACAAATTAATAAAAATAAATGTTCTTTGTACATCAAATACAAAACGTGAAGCGTGTCTACATAAAGTACATATATAGTTAAAACATGGACCTAATGTTTGTTTATCTGATGAAGTTTAATATCCGAACGCATATTTGTTTATATTATAGATACATTTCACAGGAGCTATGAATGAAAGTATGTGTTTTTAGTCCGTATTCTGGTAGAATTAGAATAATATTTAGAGACGGTTAATGTTGTTACCACACATGCAATTTACAAAATCAAACAACAGGATTAAATAATCATATAAAACAACACTTCCCATTCTGAAGAATTATAGGTCCTGTATCCGTGCAATTAATATGCTAACTGTTACCACAGTCTTTCAGTTCAACTGTAGAATCGATATATTTATTTATCAGGATTAATTAATGTTACAGTGGTTATTCTTTTGCATTTATTCGTGTCAGGTAGATTAATACACCGCTCAAATTACGTTTAAAAAAACAAACATGAGTAGGCCTATACTATTGGTAACATTCAACAAACAGTGATCCTCGAGAATGTGTTACCAGGATGTATAGAAATATGTTATTCTTATAAACATTAAGTGTATTTGTGCAATTAAGAAAGGTGCATTTAACGCAACTCTAACGGACAATATAAAGTCTCTAACGGAGACACCAGAGAAAAGTCATAAAATTAAATTCATTGAAGGGCTGTACATTAACAACTTGAACGTTTCTTACTATTAAGAAGTATATACTATATTTACTATCTGTAGTTATATACTTTATAATCATATAAGAGTTACCTTGCAGCAGTTAAATTAGTATACAAATTAATGTTCCCTCGTTTTGAAGCACAGATTTTCCTTTGTCATGTGCATAGTAGGAACGTGGAATTTCAACAAAATAATATTGGATATATCTATAAATATATGTAGACAGAATTTACAAATGACAAAATATGCGTGAGAGTTGCTTTAAGTACACTGTCAAAAAAAATAAAGCTTTTATTTTTCAAATTAATTAATAAATGGCTCTTCAACTGTACGTAACACGTAACCACGAAACATATGCTCAGAAATTACATTAAGTACAATATTAAATCTGAAATTTATTTGTATTTTTTAGGTATCTTTTAAAAATAGGAATTACAAGTTATGGCTGTCAAAAGTGACAATGCCAACGTGGAGTACCATGTGTGTATAATATAATCTACTTATTACTGCATCTATTGTTGTCGTATTACGAAAGACCAATCTAATTTTCCACATCCGCTATTGAAATGCCCACTCCCCTTTTTTTGTGCGTGTGCAAATCAAATCAATCCCAATAGGGAAAATTTGAAAATGAGGAAAAAGTAGTTCACAGAAACGTGTGATGAATACTGTGTGTAGGGCATGGCCTTCTTCTGACAACAGCCGTTTAGTGTTTCGACCAGTCTGGGGGTTAGAGGGAAGGGTGTATTCGTGGGCTGACACCCATCTGACTGGGTCCCGGGCCATTATTGTGTGGCATCATGAGGGAGGGTGGGTCCGGATAATTGATACTGCCTAGGGGCACAACACAGCAAATTGAGAAAATGTCTAGAGTGACGGGAAATAACATGTTATTTACATGAAATGTACACCCCCGTGTGACGATCTGTGTGATGAAATATACACCAACGCACGTGCTGAGTGACGAATTGTGTGTACGTTGTTCTCTAGCATTCCATTTCAATTCTATGGGAAATAAATTTAAATTTATAATTTGTGAATGCATCCTTGCTGTTTTTCTTTATGATATTATATCGTGCGGGTATTTTTTAAAATAATTTTTATTTTATTCCCCGCATCTGTATACACGGCCTGTCTTATGGGCAATAACACGCCAAGTCCAGGCCACGGTGACAGGTTACCTCCGATGGGAGACAGATGATGGTTGTGAGGCGGTACAGGTTATCTGAGGGTGGGAAGGCACCCACCCGGCAATGGTCGGCATACAAAGAGATGGCTTATACCGTTGAACACCGGAACAAACTGCAATACGACCGCTGGTCTACGACGCTTTCGTATTCATAAAACTGTACAATGCCAGCCGAAAAATTATACGATGAAGAATTACATTACCTTAAAGTTACGGTTAAATAAAGACAATTTCGCGTAACTTTAGTCAACCTATTCTTTCGGAAGGTACCGATTTCCTTTCCATACTAAATTATATTTAATAAGAAATGAAACACCGATTCATTTTAATTGATCGTAAAATACAGAAAGTATCAAATTGTGTACAGAGTGCTCTTCATCTCTAATACCCATTCATAAAAAAAACTCGCAGGCATTACCATTACTTTTTTTTAAAGTCCTATAAAAATGTACAGCATATTAAACCTTCAACACTACAAACTTTCGTGCTTTAGCCTTCAAATTGTTTATGCAGTTCCCGTGTATAAGTAGGAAGCAGTATCACTTTATTTATACGTTCAGGCCTCTGAAGGCTGTCAGCGCACAAAAGGCGAGCTCGCTTTCTGCCCACCCTCAGGATTATTACCAAATTAGCCTCAAGTGTCGGCACGGCAATAAACGCCGACATAAATGAACTGGAGCGAAAAATTTGATCACAAAAGATTTGTAACACATACACAGACCGAATGCTGCACGGTATTGCCTCCGAAAAGACACAAAGGTTATGAAATGAAAGATAGTCGGGTTTGAAAAGCCCACTAGAGGGAGCCAGCTTTCAAATTGAGATGGATCGTCGATGGGAAACGGATGTGTATGAATGGGAGGAAATATGTTGTTTTGGATATCGAAGCTATCGAGACTGACAGAAGTTCCATTGTCTGATTGGTCGGAAGAAGAGTTATTAAATACCAATTTCTCATTCTCAATATATGGTCGATTTATCTATCAAAGCCAACAACGGTGTACACTATCTAACGTTAATACAATATTTATTTAAGTATTTTTAAAGATCTATTTAAGTATTTACTTAATATACTATATTTGATACTTGATGAATTTATAATTATGTAACATAATAAATATGAACATATTTCTAGATTCAGGGTATTTCGTTTACTTTGTTTTAACATCCAAATACTAGTAATAATGATAAGGCATTATACTAACCAACTCCTAATGCATACATCGTGAGCATGACCAAGACCAGTCGACCAGCACCATGACAGTACTGGATACCACCAACATTTGCTGTGAAAATATGACAGTATATGTACTGGATAGTATCAGCAAAATACATAGTGAAAATATGACAGTACTGGATAGTACCAGCAAAATACGTAGTGAATATGACAGTATACTGGATAGTACCAGCAAAATACGTAGTGCTTATATGACAGTACTGGATAGTACCAGCAAAATACGTAGTGAATATGACAGTACTGGATAGTACCAGCAAAATACGTAGTGCTTATATGACAGTACTGGATAGTACCAGCAAAATACGTAGTGAAAATATGACAGTACTGGATAGTACCAGCAAAAAACGTAGTGAATATGACAGTACTGGATAGTACCAACAAAATACGTAGTGAAAATATGTAGCAAAAATAGTAAACTCCTAAATTATAACTATATTTACAAAGGCCAACACATCATGTAGAAGGTCCTGTTTTTGATACCTGTCAAGAACATACAGTATATGCAATTAATCATAATCCCTTAATAATTACCGGTACTGATGTACCATACAGTTATCTATTCTCCATTGTCTCCATCTCGGGGACTCGGGCTATTATGAGATCACACATCTCAAAACAAGACATTGGTAAATAATTAAATATTAATATGTTGTTTCACCGATAAAGTTACTATTATGAGACTGGCATTGTCCCAACGAGAAAACTCCTTACACACTTCAATAATAATCAGTGTAATAATAATAATACGGATGATTGATTCTTTATTATAGTGTCACGCTTGTGATACAGCAGAAACAAGACATCCATGTACTGTACAGTACAGATATAAATAAAACAAGCAAGGCCTGACCATGCCGGGGGACACGTACTACAGTATATAAACTTGTAATACTGTTATCAACAATATACGCCACAACTGACTGGTTCCATTTAACCCTCTCCCTGCTGAAGGCAACGGAAGATGCCCTAATGAGTAGTACTAATGCCTAATCCAGCAGGGAGAGGGTTAAACTATTCCGGCGTCATATATTTAATTCTACCTTTTGGCATTGGTAACTAATGTAATGACAACTTTGTGTTTACAGTGAAATTAATTCCAGGCCCAAAGATTACGAAACCTTTTTGAGTACAATTTAATGCTCATCTCGAGTTTTGCTCACACATGGAGATTTTCCATATGAAATTTGAACTTGAGCATGAAATCTTAATCAAAGGTTTTTCAGGTAATATCGTGAATTTGCAGTCCTGCCCTCAAACTCCAGGAAAACGCCTCACGGTGTGTGTGTGTGTACATGTGTGTGTGTGTGTGTGTGTGTGTGTGTGTGTGTGTGTGTGTGTTTGTGCGTGTGTGCACGCGTGTGTATGATGTGGGCGTGACACAGACACCTGTGTTATATGCTTGGTCACCACTCTGGTATGCACACCTCTACTGGGAATAAGAAAAGCGGCGGTGGAACACAATTCGATTTTATTAGTGCGATGTCATTCGGTGTAGACGGACCCGCCACGGTCTCTAAAATAATAGATTGTAAAGGGATACGAGGGCTTTAATATTTTACGTGTAGTATTGTGTTGCACATCTGACATCAATTAATGATCGTGAGGATCTGCATGTCCAATACCCCAGTTCCTTCTTCCATTTATCCTAATCTGAGATCGTAAATAGACTGAACGAGTTCCTATATAAGAGATAAGGTGTGTGGTTCAAACACTGACAATTATACAGAATATATTTTCAATAAGACAATAGATCTTAAAGTATTCTCAACATCTAATCAGACGCACGTTCATGTATTCTGTTTGAAGCCATGATAACGTTGGCATATGAATGTGAAGACATATTGAAAACTGGTAATTTCCAAACTTTTAAAATAAATGTATTATTTTTAAATGGATGATAACAAATGTGATAAATTTAGTTTATCAGTTATTTTATATAATAATAATAATATCTGAGCAGCGAACTAGAGTACATACTATAATAACATGCGTAGGCTACACATATAGGTATAGTAAAGGAAGAACGTAAAATGACATCGGGTCAAATCCGGAAGTCATGTACACACGCGTGTGTGTGAATAAATGTGGGTTTATACCGACTTACTTAGCCTTTGGGACCTACATTGCTATCTTACTGTTACTAGGGATTTGTGAAGATTAACCTAACATGTCTAGTACACCACTTCCGGTATGCTGAATTATACTGGATCTCTGTTCTATACACGACTGCACACTTTGCGTCACAGACAGTTTAATGCTATGTAGTTTGATATGCTTAAAACCTCAAATTAGCTGGGAAATATTTGAAGAAAAACCGCACCATGTCGTACTTAATAGAGGATATGCTAAAGAAGAATGCATACAATACAAATACTAATACATGTATACAAAGGCTATGGCAAAATGTCGTAATTATTGTCGTAATTATTGATTCACTATGTAAAATTTCACAATTTACAAATAATATATTATAATAATAATAATATAATATATCCGACTAAGAATTCTTCATATGGAAATGTTGTTTTAAAAGTTTATTGTTATTTGAATTAAAAGAACAGGTGACATGGTGTGATATGTTACATTGTACTACAAAGCATTGTCTTTCCAGAAAATGAACAGGTCGTGGTTCGAGTCTCATTTTCGTGCTAATTCCATTGGGCGAGGTACTTACCCCGACTTGTCTCACCGTGATATGATCGAATGGATTATGAGCAAGCGAATACTAGTATATTGATGAGTGTTTAGTCTCATGTGGACGGTTGGCGTTGGTCATCGATACTAATTGTATATCTAGAAAGAGCAGATCACACAAGTCGATATGCTGCTATAAATATATTATCGGATGACAGTATAAATTTCTCGTCACAATACTGCTTATTATTGCTATCAATAAAGGAGGTGTCATTAAGTTAATTAGCTATGTATACCTGTAATTAGCTGCCGGTGTGAATACGGGTATACAGAATACAGGAGAAATCGATCGTATACTTTGCCTAGGTTACTATAGCGCTGTAAACATCGATGTCACACTGGCAATGTGACAATGGTAAAACACATACAGTCAGTCTGAAGCCGTTCTTTGTTATGATTGATAATTGTCAGAATGGCATGGCCTATATATATATATCCTTATATCCTTAGGTTAAGGTAAGTATAGACTTATGTAAAGAAATATGCAATTCAAAGGCGGAAAATGTCAGTATACAAGTTTTAAATTTAGAAACATAAAGGTTTAAAAAGGTTTAAAAAACCAGAAGATACACAGAATAATATTTTTAAAAACCCAGAAAGATGTCCAAAATTGTAAAGAGGTCTTATTCTCGGGTTGAATATAAATACATTAAAAATAGTTTTGAAATGACTGCCATGCAACACGACGCTGAAGTTTAATTAAGCGAATTTAAGTTGTGTTATAAATCTTGTACAGTATACATCTTATGCGATTTGTAACATTTTGTATGATACTTTATTACCTTTCCGGGTGAACTAAGTACGTTTATATTGAGGTATACAAAGGGGTGTTCTAGCAGTATTGTGATTCGCTCACGGTACCTTGCTCACACCCATGGCGTTAGACTGCATATATGTATCACACAGAGCTAGAGACGGGGGTGTGTCGTGTATCTCTCACACCTGACATGATGTCGTTATTAAGATCCCAAATATAGAAATAAACTCGCCTTTCATAAGTTCATAGTTCTGTTCATTCACGATTCATTTAATATGCAAGTAAAAAATACAAAAACGTAAGTTAAGTTCAAAGTGTAGCACGTTTTGAGTATTTTCTAAATTGACGAACCTTTTTTCTCTTTTATTTGTGAATATAATCAATTGGGGTTTATGACAAATGCTACCTTAACCACATGAGTAATTTATTTGCGGATATAGTTCTCTGAAATTGGCAACATCTGTCCGTGAAATTAGAGCCCTTAAAGCAGTTATATACTGAAGATAACTCGAGTAGTTCAGCCGGTACAATTGTGAAAAGCGGTTTTGAAAGTTCTCTAAGAAGGCACTATAACACAGCCTCAGCTTTATGGATATTTCTCACCGTAAGGTTTGAAGCCATTATGTACGTTCTAAATTAACAGGTCCTCAATGTCAGCGCGTACAAGTACAGTAGAATGATGTTCTCCGAGCTAGACAAACGTTCCTGTATTGGTAACAGGTACATATTGTGAAAGACACAGATATACGCCAATCGTGAAGGTGTGCGCTTATTTGTTGAAGATAATTTGTCAACATATATCAGGAAGAGTTGTATATAAATATAGATATATACGTACGCATTCGGCAGTACTAATCGGCCATGCATTTATTTTAATAAAGAACTTCATAGAAATTTAAATATTGATTCAAATTATATACGTATGGGTTGGTATATTATGTGAATAATGCATATATTGGTCTATTCTTACGATAATTTAGTCTTGAAAACGTTAATAAAATGAATTGGTATTTCTATTGTTTATAGTGAAATTCCACTTAAAATAAAATGTATCTCATCTGTACTACTGTAGAATCACTATCAAGCGACCAGTTGATCCATTCCATGTACTGAAACAAATATTGGCTTATCCCAATATGACTAGTATCCATGATGACCTATTATAAATCTATTCTCTTCTGAATAATTGTGCATGGGGTGGAACTATAGTAATTGCGTATGCTATTCTAATTATATCACACACAAACAAAAATATATCACTTAAATTTATAATAAAATTACATATGGAAATCGTGAGGTTCGTCAGGATGGTCTGAATTTTAATCTGAATATTCAGAACATTTCTTCAGACTTCAGAATAATATACGGAGGCTAATAGTATAGATAATTTGTACGAAAACTAAAATTACAATGCAGTTATAACACTGATTGTGTTAATTTGCTGGTGTACATATACATGCCAATCTCCTATGAGAAAGCCATTACTACGGCGCTATTGATTGACTTATGTGGGTCCTATCCATATTGTAATAACTAACTTGGAATATTATATTATATTGATGGAAATTACCAAAAGAAAAATCGTCACATTATTAGTAATTTATACTTGTCATATGATGCGTAACACTTCGTTTTCATATTTATTATATATCAATAATATTTTCATGAAGTCTTACATGATTTCTGTCACACAGCTGTTACTGCTACAAATCAACTCAAGGTTCATTAGGCCACAACACACTACTGCGACAACACTGCTACTGCGCAACATTCAGGAGACGCACACAACATACATCAGCATCTTTGTCGCGACAGTTAAAAGAATAATAATTCGCATATATAATTTTCAACGGTTCAGTCCACACAGAATGACAAATAATAGCTTCCAGTAAATGCATGCAATTGAAATGGAGAAAGAAACCCGCAGTGTATTATCTTGAGGTTGTCATGTTTGATTGTTGTTCGTTATTGTTTTTGTTTGTTCGTGTGTTATGTTTAAGAGAGAGAGAGAGAGAGAGAGAGGGAGAGAGAGAGAGAGAGAGAGAGAGAAAGAGAGAAAGAGAGAGAGAGAGTCAGACTTATCCTTTATATAATATGAATCTTATGATAATGGGTGTGTCTGTTTGGGAAGCGAGTGACGTTTAGTTTGGCTCTTACCCCTATTATACATAACCCCCGTAGTGGCCGTATCATAATATCATACCATGCATAATAAACATATCAGGGAGTTACCGGGTCAACATTTTAAATATTGCTAAGACAATATAGCTTCTACAAAAAAATGGAAACTTCAACTTTTATTATATTGTCAAAAATGGTTTCTTATAACTCTAAACGTCATTCTTCTATTTCAGATGATGTGGTAGTTGGTTTCATTACTGCTGAAAACTTCTACGTAATGTTCAATTATAAACTGGCTTAGTTTGCATGGGTCGAAGGAGGAGTCTTTATTTAGAAAGCTGGGCAATAAGTTATCAATATCTGATCTTCACTGCGTGTCGTGAAGCCACCCTTCAAGCTTTGTTAAGTCAAGATGTGTCACTCGATAATCTAATATCATTTGAAAGACGAAATTGGCCTCGCAAATCTCACTAAATCTCACCCGGACGTGAATCGGCGTGATTTTGGGTTGTCGCCTAGTTTTTGGCGTTCAAACATAATCTCCATTTCTAAAGTAAAGTTAATTTAGTTATTATCAACTGTGAAGAAGTCATTTCATAGCAATATGCCACAAAAGCCATATTATAATTCGAAAGACAGGTCTTAATCACAGTAGTCCATGCTTCATTCGTGGAAATATTCTGAAGTAATTAAACATTGATGGTATTGGCCTACTTAAAATTATCATATGTACACATATACATTTATAAATAATATATAGGCCTATTGTACACACCCATGTTGTTGACGAGAAACAAAAGCAAACAGTAAATTCTTACACAAACAGTATACATGTACTATGTATAGAAATCAAACTATACACATTCGTAGGAAACTTAACACTTAATTAAGATGGTGACATTGAACAATTATTTTCTTGCAAAGTACACACGTGTTTTGTTCTATATTAGAGAGGTTTCGCAACACTACGGTTACTATTACAGATACGGTTAGGTCATCAGTTTGTTCGTAGTATGTGACGTCAAACCGTCGCCCGATGTGTAATTTCTCGTTTCTGACAACCCGGGTTCCCTGGCACAGCCAGAAACGGGAAACTACACGTCTGACGAGTCTCTGATGTCAGACACTACGATCAAACTGATGACCGTATTCGTAATAGGCGCTGCATGTGGGTCGAATTCTATTTATAGATGTATCCAGTTTACTGATTTTGGTGATAAGCGTGAAGGTGAAATGTGCACGATTATTGTCTTATTTACGTACCTTACGTCGCCTCAGGATGTATTACCCGTGAACCATGCTGAACAACATAATTAATCTCTGAATCAAACAGAAATTTAAGGATACGATCCTTTGTAACGTCTTATTAAGATTTTCTTTGGATTTTAACCACTATAAGGTATAGACTTCTGTTAGCTTCCTAGTTTTAAATGAAACTCTTCGAAATTTGATGACGCACTTGTAGTCTTCAGGTAAAGGAAGACAGGATTTCTTGTCGAGTCATATCTCATCATTTCAACTATTGTATTCATAATATTTATTCAAATTCATCATTCTGTCTTCAAAATATCTTTTTAACCATTCATATAGCTTTTCACACATCATGTGCAATATATTGGCTAGTTTATCATCAACATTATTCACTTTTAAACTTATTCGTTTTAACACAGCGAAGTTAAATTCCATATTCACTCACTCACGCATTATATAGAATGTTAAATTAATGCAAATTAACAACTGTAGTCTTCAGGCTAAGATAGACAGGATTTCTTGTCGAGTCAGGGAGGCGGCTGAATGAGGGCGGCGTTCAACTGAGTTGCACGCAGTAGACTTGTCACTAACATGTATACTAGTATTCAACATCTTTATGTATGACAGTGCATGGCTAACCAATATCCTAATTATGCATGCTAATTTATTATTTAAACGAAAAGCTTATCTCTACTGCAGTATTGGTAATAAACATAGTTATTGTATTTACGGCTTAATTCTATCCGGAATTTTCACTATGTTGCCACATACATTATTTGTTCACATTTTAAGAAGTCCACCATAATTATACTGGATACAAAAATAAACTGTATTGTTATTTAAAAAAAATTATTATCGATATCGTGCTCGGTGTGAACGCAGCTTAACGCATTTTAACAAATCATGTGTAAACAGACCTCAGAAGATTGCCTGTACCTCAACATCTGGGCTCCTTCGGGGACAAACTCCACGTCGTCGCTAGCTGTCATGGTGTACCTTCACGGCGGCAACTTCGTCTACATGAGCGGCGGCTCCCTACTGTACGACGGCAGTATCCTCTCACAGAAGGGCGACGTTGTAGTTGTCAACGTTGACTACAGACTTGGTAACGTACATCATTTATAACGTATAGATAGGCCTACTATGATATTGTAAAATAGTTTGTCCACGTCGATCGTAGACGTAGAGAATGTAAGTCATAGCCTATTGTAGTTCTAAGTAAAACCCGTCTGTGTTTCACGAAATGGTCGTAGGATTACCGGAAGTCGGGGTCTAATTCAAAGTTTATATTATTTCCAGATATAAATGCAGTCCTAGGCCTACTCTAGGCCCTATTTAAGCATGGCGTACGCCCTCGTGATTGAAACTAAAATTACAGTACACACTTTCGTGAAACTCAAGCAATCGTGGTTAACAGTAGGCCTACATATAATTCTCCATCTCTCTCTCTCTATCTCTTTCTGTCTCTCTCCCTCCCCTCTCTCTCTCTTTCTGTCTCTCTCTCCCTCTCTCTCTCTCTCTCTCTCTCTCTCTCTCTCTCTCTCTATCTCTC
The DNA here is from genome assembly GCA_032361785.1 of Lepetodrilus galriftensis. Taxonomy (NCBI): domain Eukaryota; kingdom Metazoa; phylum Mollusca; class Gastropoda; order Lepetellida; family Lepetodrilidae; genus Lepetodrilus; species Lepetodrilus galriftensis. Next base: position 225 of record JAUTBZ010177543.1, on the reverse strand, counting down.
TCTCTCTCTCTCTCTCTCTCTCGCTTTCTCGTTTCATAGTATTGTCCATGTCAACGTTCACATATTATTTATTTATTTATTTTAAATTGAGGTTTAGCGCCGCATTCAAGATTCTTTCACTTGTATCACACTTTATCAGTTTAGGGCAGGAGGAAACCCGCATCATCCGTAGCGCTGAATGTTGCAGTAAACCTGTACTGCGAGCACCGGCTGGTACTAACTGAC
>JAUTBZ010177432.1:0-23261 GCA_032361785.1 Lepetodrilus galriftensis | reverse complement strand
GAGAAATGGTTGCAAAGTAAGTAGCAAAACCTTCCGCATTTTCACCTTGTGAAAATTTTGTTATATATCCGTTAAAAAACCTCTCGCTTGAACCTGATACATCTAAACGAACAGAAATATTTTGTCCAAGCAGTGCTTCAAAGTCGATAACTTCACTGGTGCTTCGTAGAGTTAGTTCAAAATTATATGGGCGACCAAGCTCTTCGGTAGCTTCAAACTTATGGAGTAACAGGACATCTTTTCCAAGTGGGGAAATGAATTCTAACTCACGATGCGTTTGACTAGCAGCAACCATCAGACTTCCTTTTCTATAATTTATTTATTGGGCGATAGTTTTAACATGCTTCTAGTGGTGTTTCCATTGATTTAGGAGTATTGGAGTTTATTTGCGACTTATTTCCCCTTTATCAGCTAAATTAATTTAGCTTCTTTCAAGATTCTATAAGCTCTTCTATATCGTCTGGAACTTCCCTCTCCTAGCAAGCCATCAATCTTTTGCTTAACATCAGGAGAAGGTTTACTCCAAAATTGCTTCAATAATTTTAAAAGAATTGGATTTGATTCTGTATGAACAAGACCAGAAACAAGGGTTAAATGTCTCTGAATACTAAATATTGTATTTGGTGAAATAATATTTTGTTTGCTTTCCTTGTCATAAGTAATCAAAAAATCTTTTACCTTTGTATTCAGTAATTCTTCTGCATGTTCTGCAAACCAAGCATTTACAGAATTTTTAACATTTACCTTTAATTTATTCCTCGTGTTATAAATTACAGATTTACTCATTGGCTCTAATAGTTTTTGAGTATCTTTAACGGAGAAAATATTCTCTTGTATTACTTTTGCAATTTGCTCTGTGAGGATATATTTTGGAGAATATTTTCCTTGTGTGCCAAGAGTTACTTTTTTCAAAACTCCCTGCGGTATAACAACTCCTGAACTATTAATTTGTGCCGTATACAACACATAAAAAGAACCAAAATAATCTTTGATATATTGAGGGTTTTCTTCCACATCATTAAAAGTGATTACTTTTGGTTTTTTAAAGTCATCACTTTCTACCCACTGTTCGTATGTTCTGTATGGATTATTAAGTAACAATCTGCGTAAGGGAAAAATTGTTCCTTTTTTTAGAACTCCTGTGAAGTTTTTGATGGGAGCTTCCAAAGAACTTAAAATAAAATTCTTAAGTTCTTTGGTAACAATAAGTCCCATACCCCCACAAGGAGAAAACACAGGGCGACCGTAACAGAGCTCTATTTTTTGAACTTGATCATATTTTTTTTCCATCAAATAAAACTGCTCACCAAAAATATCAGTTATTTTTTGATATGTTTTTTCAAAGTATCTGTTAATAGTCTCTTACCTGTAATTCCTGTCTTAATAAATTGATTAATTCTGCGAATTAATGATCAAATCTATAATATCATGATAGTAAACTTTCAAAAACTTTGCAGTAATCAATCCACCCCCCTTTTTTTCTGAAGGGGGAGGAAAAATAGCTACATCTATTATCTATCTTCAATACTTGTCCCATTATTCTCTAAGAGTTTCCAAGGGGATCGCCCGCCCCTTTTTGCCGCATCTTCATCGGCTTTTTTGCAATGCAATAAAGACAGTCATGTAAAAGTGGGGGGGTGTGCTTTTATAATTTATAGAATGCTAATAATAAACGCATTGTAGGTCAGTCTTGATTGGTCTACATTGGCAGGACAACGTTCATCTAGGTCAGGGAAGGTAATATCTGGATTTTTGCCTACTTCTCCACTAAGTTCCCATAAACATTTTTCTCGTTCTATATCTTTATTTAACCCAAATCTAGGGTTTTTCTTATGATGGGCATAAGCATAACTCAACGCATTAATACATGAATCACTCCCAAGTTTTGCCCCCTTGCGATAGATTTTGTATGCCATATCAAAATTTTTATCTACATCATAATGTAGCGCAAGCTCAAAGGCGGCTTCTCGATGACCTTGCTCCACAGCACAATTTAATATCTTGTAAGCATCAGGTTTACGCCCTAAAGGGCTATACAAATACTTACCCACCATAAACTGTGCATCGGGGTCGCCTAATTGGGCGGCTTTATCCATCTAAGCGACGGCTTTTTTTCATGGCTTTACGCCGATGCCCTTACTATACACCCGTGCCATATTAGTGTAACCATCAGGGATATTCAGTTTCTCAATTTGTTGATACCAATATAATGTTTTTCCTTCATCGTGTTCTATTCCATTTCCTTGGTAATAACGCACTGCTAGGTTGTGCATAGAAGGCCAATGTCCTTTCTCTGCCGCTTCTTTGTAGAGTGCGGTAATTTTCTCTGGTTTAACTATCTCATCGGATTGTTCTAATGTCACTGCCTTGTTGTAAAGTGCCTGTAATTCTGGGTCTAGTTTAGGGTACTGAGTAGCGCTAAGTTTAGGGCAGTGCGTCATGGTATTTATCCATTCAAACATGGGGGCTTCCTTTGGTTTTGTGTGCTTTTTATTAGGCTGGCAGGCGCTTAATGTGATGAGTAGGCTGCAAATTAGGAGTGTTTTCAGTTTCATAGATAAGTATTTTGTAGGCTGTATAGCAAAAAATAACTCTTAATAATTTTAATGAAAAGGACTTGTGTAAAAGTGTGTGTGGCTTTATTGCTTAAGTTTATTAAATCTCTTACGTACTAAGGTATGCGGGGAATAATCATTACTATCACAAAAAACAAAAGAGGAATCACTAAAAAAAGCAATATAGAAACAAACTTTCCACGTCTCCTTGAATTCTTCAAAAATATTATTGATATTGTTAATGAAAATAAAATGTAAGCGAACAATAAAATCATATTCTGCTAATCTCGATTGGGTGGCTGTTCTACATTCGCAGGACAACGCTTGTCAAGGTCGGGGAAAGTGAGTTCTGGGTTTTCTTTGAGTAGATCACCTAAGTCTCTTAGGCATTTTGCTCTTTCGGGGTCTTTTTTTAAACCAAATGTTTGGGCTTTATTAGCATGAGCATAGGCATATTTAAGGGCATTAATACAGGATTTACTCCCTATTTTTGCTCCTTTGCGGTAGGCGTGGTAGGCTTTTTCAAAGTTATCATCAGTTTCATAGTTAAGTGCTAATTCAAAAGCTGCTGCTTTATGCCCCCTATTAACCGCACATTCCCAAAGACGATAGGCATCTTTGTAGTTTTTGGATTGAGCAATTAATATTTTACCAATAATATATTGTGCATCGGGGTTGCCTTTTTTGGCGGCTTTATTATATAAATCATAGGACTTTTTATGGTCAACAGGTAAACCTATGCCTAGCTCATAAACTTGCGCCATGGCATAGTCCCCCATGGGGATGCCTAGTTTATTGATTTCTTGCGACCAATAAAGGGCTTTTTTTTCATCTGTTTTTATGTCTGTTCCATAGCCATAGTAATGTAGATTGACCAGATTATTCATGGAAAAAGGGTTACCTAATTTAGCGGATTGTTCGTATAGCGCTTTTATTTTTTCAGCATGTTTATAGGTATTCTCATTTTCTAAGGATAGCGCCTGTGTAAATAATTCTTTGCTTTTGGCATCGAGGTGTTTGGGGCTGTAGTCTGCCTCTTTGGGGCATTGTTTTATTTCTTTAACCCAGCTATACATAACATCCTCCTGTGGGATTTGGTTTTTTTTGGGCTTATTGCAAGCGCTAGTTAATAAGGCAAGCAATAGAATTAAGTGTAGGTATTTCATATTAGCCAAACCCTTGTGATATGGATTTTTTTACTTCGGCTATATCTTCATAAAGCGGGAATAGATTCATTATTAGTTTCTTCTTCTTATGATAATTACTTAGATTCTTTAGTAATAATTCATTCCAACGTTCATACCATTCTTCTGGGGTTGTTTTCCTTCCAGAGTCTTTAGAGTACCATTGCCCCTTTAAATGTTCTCCCCAAAGTTTTTCGCGAAAATTTAATGCTAATTCATCATGTGATTTAACCGCTATATTGAGTTCGGTATCAGTGACCATACTGCGCTCATTCCAGTTGGCAGAACCTAGCGTTAAGTAGGCATTGTCAAACATAGTGAGTTTGGCATGCACATAAATATCGGCATAAATAACTTCGCTTGTCCATTCGTAAGTGGGTAATGGGTAGAGCATGGCAGGGTTATAGGTTTCCCCTGTTTGTTTTCCTTTTACTGATTTTGTGCTGTCATTTTTTAAACAGCAAATATGTATCATAACGCCATTTTGTTGCATTTCTGCTTTTGTTTTGGCATCTATCAGGCTTTTTTGCTGGGCAACTTTAGAGCTATCGGCTTCGCTGATAGTGGTGTCTTTTCTGCCCATTTCATTAATCATTGCCTCTCTTGCGCCAGCACCACCTGTTGCTAGCTCATTTTTATTGGTAATAACAAAGACATGTAGTAGTTTTTTATTTTGACAGGTTTGTTTTATGGTTTGTGCGCGCTTTTTTAAGGCTCTAGCAAACTCTGGCATTCTAAAGTATTGGTCTTCTACATAGATAAAGTGGTTTACATTTTTAAGTGCATTTAAGTAAAACTTGTATATGTTTTGCTCATCAGACTCTCGCCAAGTTCTTAGGATTTGAGCATTGTGATTCCCTTGTGGGGCGATTTTAGGCGCAGGCTCTTTGATGTCTTTAAATAGACCTACGTTGTACAAATAATCTGTTGTTTCATTCCAACTCTGTTTAAAATTATGAAATAAATCAATCAAGCAAGGACCTTTTAGACGTAACCCAACATCTTGTATGTGATTACCTTTCTCTCGGTAAGGGTGTGATGTTTTATCAAAATATTTAGGCCAAAAGTTTATCCCTTGCACAAAGCCAACTTCATGCCCTGCTCGGTTGTGGTCAATCAGTATCATTTTTTGATGGTGGGTTGCAAAAATTTCTTCCATTACGGTATTAACGCTTTGGATGCCATTTATCTTGCGTTGTTGTTCTAGGTTATAGAGGTTATACCCCAAGCCCATTAATTTTGCCCGAGCTTGCTCTATTTTAGCTAATTCTTGATATTTTTTGTCTTCTAGTGCTTGTGTCCTTTGTTGTTGTAAATGTCTTAACTCAGCTTTTGTTTTAGGACTTTGGACACTCATCGGCATGTCTCTGGTTTTTAATTCTATATTGTCAAAACCTGGGTTGCGTTGCATTTCTGACCAAAAAGAGAAATCAGAATAACTTTGGTCTCCTGATAATCTATTTTTTGTATTTGCTAGATTGTTATACCAAACTAGTATTTTTATCTTCACCCCTTTTTTCGCTTGTTTTTCTAATACATTTTTTATTTTATCTTCTGCTTTTTTGCTATCAAGTACCGTAGGCAAATCAGGATCGAATCCCCAAATGGCAATGTAAATAGTCTCTGTCGCATGGTTTATTGCCTCTAAAAAAGCAGGTAGGTATTCTTCCCCACAATTAAGTAATTTTATATCGTTGCCACCTCGTCGTATAAATTTATTTGTAACAGGAGGAGGAACAAACCAGCTTGATGTGGCATAAGGTCTTTGAACTGCTGGATTTGCTTCACAAATTCTGGATGGTGGTGTTGACATAATAAATACCTAGGGCATTAAAGGTTTGATTATTTTAGTGAGTTCTTCATCGAAATTTGCCGTGATTTCTTTACCAAAAATTGACTGAAACTGTTCATAGCGCTGTGTACCACCTTCTATTGTCGCATCGCCTAGCTCTGGCTCATCATAGAAACCTAATAAATCAAGGCGCTGTTTAATACCATCTTCATTTTCTGGTGGAATTAGTGCAGTTGGCTTATAAGTAAAATCACCAATATCAGTTTCTACTTTTAATTCACTTGTCCAAGGTGGTTCAAATTCATATTCAATCAAGCCATCTTCATTAGTTAAACCTTCTTGTACAACACCCCCATCTTTATACAGTTTATAATGCTCAAACGTATAAGGGTGGTTATTACTGCCCGGGGTTTGTGTAACATATAATTGAAGTTTACTCTTAAACGGTTCTGAAATAGTCCCATTCCAACTTTGATCTCCAATGAATACATTCCCTGAACCTGTTTGTGCTTTACCACCGCAGTTAATTCCATCACCCACCCGCACGGCTGGTTTCCCATTAAAGTTGACGGTGGATGAGCCTTGTGCGGCATTTCGTGGGTGAGGAATACAGCTATTACAACCATGTGCAATATAGGCATCCCCTACACGTACGGCTGGTTTTCCATTGATAATAATATCAGAACTTCCTTCTATGGCGGGGCTTGGCGGAAAACAACCATGCCCTGATCCTAGATCTCCGAGTCTTGCTGCTTTAGGCATTTTCTATTCCTCTTTCAAATTCTTGCTTCATTTTTTTTATTGGATATAGCTGTAAAGTCCAAGCACGTAGCAACGCCCCTAATTTACTTTGTTCTTTCTGCTCTAAACTATCGGGTATCAAAATTCTAAGTTGTGGTAAATCTTCTTCATCAAAACTAAATTCTAAACCTGACTCGGGGTTTGGGGATAGATTGACTCTGCGGTGGTAGTTTTCACTTTTAATTGTGATCATGGATTTTTTCCAATCACTGCCAGCACTTCCCCATCCATCAGCATTTGGTAAATATTGTCTCAGTAGTCGGTAGATTCGGCTGTGCCTTACTAAATGTATATTACTTCGATATGGGCTTTGTTCTTGATAGTCTGCTTGATTTTCAACGGCGATATAATTTTCCAAAGCATCATTTGTACCTGATTGATACAAGGCATCGGCTTTCATATAGGGATGAGCTTTGGGGCTATAGCGCTGAATAAGAAGTAATTCTGCTATCGCACTATTTCGGTCTTTTGGTATAAGACACTGGGCTTGATACAACGCTTGATAAGATTTCTCGGTGAATATAATAGAGCGGTTTTGATATTGCATATCAAGTTGCTGTTTAATGTCTTCAATGTCGGTATAGCCGTAATGCACTGCATCTTCAATGCGTATATGAACATTTTCTCTATTTTTTTCTTCACCCAATTCGTCGTAAAGACTGCTGTGTTGTTCTTTTAAATATTTTAAAACTTCAGGAATCTGACCTAGCAATTGATCTGTTTGCCAAACCGTTTGCAGGGTTTCAAACTGGTCATTAGAAAAGGCTAGCATTATGCAACGTCCTCTTCTTTTAATGGTTGTTCTTGAGTCTGTAAAAGGCTAATCATTTTTATTTGATATTGTCCTTCTTTCATACAGTGATGAGTAAGGCTTTCCGTTACACCTATTGAATCTGTCCAAACACTACTGACTGACTTAAAAAAATCTTCTGACTGAGTTGGTGCTAAAGCTGATAAATAGGCACGTGTTACACGTGGGTCATAATAGCGTATTAGCTGTATATGTCCTTGTTCATCTTGTATGGTTAAAAAGTGTTTTAGTGGTTTGAGTAGTTCTGCTAAAGACAGGTGACTTTGTATAATTATTCCCCAATTTTTATTTCGGTTTTCATTTAAAAACCATTCACTAAACACATCTTGTTGTTTAAGCGGAAAAACATATGGTGATTGTTCTTTCGGCAAGCTCTTATCTTCATACAGGGCTAAATAAGGCACCTCATGCGCAATTAAGTGAGCATGAATGTACTTGCTTGCGGCACCATCTGCAACAGCATATATATTTTGAGGATTTGTATCCGTCATCACCTTCCAGAGTGGAGAGGTGTTATTATTTTCTGTTAACTTATTGCCCATTTACATTCCTTTAAGTGAATACCAATAATTCTTATAAAATAAATTATTTGCACCTTTTATCACTAAATTTCAATGAATCTGACCCTTGAAAATTAACCTTTTTCCCATCAACTAATATTTCACTTGCTACTATTATTTTAGCGGTAATATCTACACAGTCTTTATTAAACTGATTTAATTCATCAGCTGTAATTATCCATTCGAGTGTTGCAGATTTTCCCGATTGGATTGTAAAAAAGTTATCACGAAGGCTGTGATCAGCGAGATTTTTCCTTACATATGAACTAGCTTTCGTTTTAGTATCTGTTAGCTCTATGCTTGGCCCTGTTTTTTGGACATATTCAAGAGGAAAGCCGACATCAACGCCTTGTTTATTTATAATACTAATATCTATAAAAATGTCTTTCCCATTAAAAACACATTGAGTATTTCCTCTACATTGGGCAGATATATTAAGTTGTTGATTCATTGGTAATACCTTTGTTGTTGAGTTACATGCTAGAGAACTAAATAAAACCCCTATGAGTAGCCAGCTTATTCTATAGTGCATTCTATATTTCTTCCTATTTTTGCTCTCAATAGTTCTTGCACTTCTATAGCTATATACCAAGCATGATGTTTTTTTGTCACGGTGCTACCAACAGCAGACATTATTGTTGCATCGCTAGCTGTTGACGACTTTCCGTCTGGTGGGGCAGAAATTGCACTACCGAGAGTTTTATCAGGTTTATAATATTTTACTGTTTCTGTATCTGCGGTGTATGAGTATTCATCTGGAAGACCGAAGCAATGGGCAAACTCATGGGCATAAGTCCAGTCGGTAGTTGATTTAGAAACATTTATATCTAGCCCAGATACCCCTTCTCTTGGATAACTACTATGGACTTTCATCGTATAATGTTGACCAGAAGTAACCCAGACTGCTTTGTATTTTATCTTAAGTGATTTTGCTGCACATTCAGCAGCTGGATCAGTTGCTTTGAGTGTAAATTTACCAGTCCAATGATCCTTTATTCCTTTCTTTAATTTTGCCTTAGCGGAAGTTACATCTGCGGCAGTCACCCCTGTTTGAGCCACTACTTTTATTTTAATTTCCACAGTAATCTCCGTGCCAGTTTTGACGGGAACACTAATTTTGTATTTTACGGTATCGCTATAGTTATGTTCAGTTCCATCTTTTTTATATGGCTGGCTATAACGCCCATATGATGTTGTGGATATTTCTTTATTGTAGTCACTTTCCCAACACTTTATCGTTGGAGCTAGTTTATTATTTGTAAAAGGAATTGTGGGAGAGCCTTTTTCAAAAGCCTGAGTAACAGCTGTAGAAGGAGCAGGGGCGGATGGCTTTGCAGTAAATGATGGAAGCGGTCTTTTTAACTCCAGTGGTTTATGTTTTGGCGCATCAGGCGAAGTAAGTCCAGACACTTCTCCCGTTGCTAGCATCGCTGCTTTTGCAAGAGAAGCCTGAACAGGAATTCCAATTCCCGGGCTTCCTCCAGTATTTACATTTACAACTTTTCCTTGAATAGTGATGCCCGAACTATCAATTTTAATAAAACCACCCGATGATCGGATAGTTAATTCTTCTCCACTTTCTATGACAATTTGTTTTCCCGCTTCTAAATATTGGGTTTTACCTGTTTTTAAATGGTAGTGTTTTCCAACCTGTATTACCTGTTCTTCGCCAACCGTTGTTGTATATTTTCTACCTGTTGCTTCGCTTCTATCACGGTCAACCTTTGATGATGAGTCATTTGAAATTTCCTCAACACGATCATTATTTACTCGCAGATCACGGTTATTACGAATATGTTCACGCCTATTATTTTTGATAATAACGTCTTGGTCTTTTTCACCATGAACAAAAATTTGTTCTGCACCTTTAGCATCATCAAAGCGAAGTTCATTGTAACCCTTGCCTTTATGGGTCTTCGACTTAATAGACATTTTTGTCTTATTAGCAGGAAGTGGATACGGTACTTTGTTTTTATCGTGATAGGTTCTGCCAGTAATAATAGGACGGTCAGGATTGCCCTCTAAAAAGTCTACAATAACTTCTTGCCCAATCCTAGGAATGGCAATATGCCCCCAGCTTCCTCCTGCCCAGTTTTGCGAAACACGAATCCAGCAAGAACTATTCTCATCACTTTTTGAATATCTATCCCAAGGAAACGTAACTTTTACACGCCCAAATTCATCACAATATATTTCCTCATTCTTAGGGCCGACCACATGAGCCGATTGCGGACCATCTACCACAGGCGCAATATTAATACTTTTTGTTTTAAAAGAGGTATGGCTTTCTATAACTTGGAAAGTATTTTTGTAGATAAAACCTGAAGCCCCTTTCTTTGTAGAACCAAAAGCATCTTGGTCTGCTTTATGAACTACTTTGCTAATGAGGTACTCAATATTTTGGTCATCGCGCGGGTGCTTGACCATTTTCATCAAACCACCAGCAGTAAATTCTCTGGCAGTACTACTTCCCTCTACAACCGCATAAGAGGCATGTAATTCTTCCTGCCTCATTCTCGCATAGTGACGACCTTCATCCTCGGTAATGTACTTACCGGGATAATCATAAATTTCACCATCTGCTTTTTCATGCTCTTTTGGGTAGGTGTAGTTATTCTTAATATCAGAATGTGACTGCTTAAAGTCATAGTCATTCAATGCCACCGCACCTGAAAGGACTTTTCTTTCTAATTTCCATGCATTGATGATGTCTTCATGACGTATTGTTGTTGCATCTGGTGGGTAGTATGGAATAGCTGTGTAAGCTGTAATCATTTCATGCGACGAGTAGGTGTCACATATGATCATTGTGTGATGTCCTTGTTCATGGCTAAAGTAGTAATAAATACCTTCTTCTTCCATCAAACGAGAAACAAAGTTAAAGCTCGATTCTCTGTATTGGACGGTATATTCTCGTTTTCTGTAGCTACTACTGAGGCGTAGCTCATAATCTGCATAACCACTTTCTTGAAAAATCTTTTCAATAATTTCTACAGCATTTTTTTCTTGAAAAATGCGGCAGTCATTGGTTTTTTGTAAGAACCAAAGCCAAGGAGAAATGGTTGCATAATAAGTAGCAAAACCTTCCGCATTTTCGCCTTGTGAAAACTTTGTTATATATCCGTTAAAGAATCGTTCACTTGAACCTGATACATCTAAACGCACTGAAACGTTTTTTCCAAGTAGTTCTTCAAAGTCTATAGTTTCACTACTACTTCGCAGAGTTAATTCAAAATTATATGGACGACCAAGCTCTTCGGTTGCTTCAAACTTATGAAGCAACAAGACATCTTTTCCAAGTGGAGAAATAAATTCTAACTCACGATGCGTTTGGCTGGCAGCAACCATCAGACTTTTCCTTTATATAATTTATTTATTGGGAGATAGTTTTATCATGCTTTTAGTAGTGTTTCCATTGATTTAGGAGTAACGGAGTCTATTTACGACTTATTTATCCTTATCTACTAGATTAATTTTGCTTCTTTCAAAATTCTATAAGCTCTTCTGTATCGTTTAGAACTTCCCACCCCTAGTAAGTTATCAATATTCTGTTTAACATCAGGTGAAGTTTCATCCCAAAATTGCCCCAGCAATTCTAAAAGTGCTGGATTTGATTTTGTGTAAGCAAGACCAGAAACAAGGGTTAAATGTCGCTGAATATTAAACAATGTATTGCTTGAAATAATATTTTGTTTTCTTTCCTTGTCATAAGTAATTAAAAAATCTTTTACCTTTGTATTTAGTAATTCTTCTGCATGCTCTGCAAGCCACAAATTTCTTAATTTATTAGTGTTAATGCCCATTGCTGTTCGCATATTAGTCACTACCGATTTGCTCATAGGCTCTAATAATTTTTGAGTATTTTTAATTGAAAAGATATTTGATTTTATAACTTTCACAATCTGTGTTGTGAGAATGTACTTTGGAGAATACTTACCTTGTGAGCCAAAAAATACACTTTTTAAAACTCCCTGTGAAAGAACTACCCCCGACTCATTCATTTGTGCTGAATATAAGACATAAGAGGAACCAAAATAATCTTTAACATATTGAGGATTGTTTTCTACATCGTTAAAAGTTATGACCTTTGGTTTTTTAAAACTATCACCTTCTATCCACTGCTTGTAGGTTGCGTAAGGATTGTTAAGTAATAATCGACGTAGAGGAAAGATTGTTCCTTTTTTCAATACTCCTGTGAAGTTTTTAATAGGAGTTTCTAGAGAATTTAAAATAAAGTCACTTAGCTCTTTTGTGATAATTATTCCGACACCTCCAAGAGGAGAAAGCACAGGGCGACCATAACAGAGTTCAAGCTTCTGAATATGATCATACTTTTTCTCCATCAAATAAAATTGCTCACCAAAAATATCGGCAATTTTTTGATATGTTTTTTCAAAGTATCCGTTAATAATTTATTACCTATATAACTATAGTTTTATCTCTGTTTAATTCTGTGATTTCATAATCATATTAACAACTTCATGAGGATCTACTTCTAAAGCTTTACAGTAATCAATCAACTCTACTACATCAAGTCTCCTGTCTCCTGTTTCTACTTTTCCAATGAGTGTGTGATGCACAGACAAACGCGCACCCAAATCTCTTTGTGTTAATCCCAGCTTTTTTCTCTTATCAACTAAGTATTCGCGCAACACAACATGCTCCGCAGAATGAATTGATTTTCTAAATTTTTCATATTTCATTGACCCTATTTTAGGGACAATATACACTGTCCCTGTATTGGGGACAACGGTAACCAAACATTTCCAGCAAAAACATAGCATAAGGAGAAACATCAATGAAAAAAATTACCTTAATAGTTGTAGCAACATTACTACTTGGAGCATGTTCTGAGGCAGATATGAAAATGGTTTCAGAGGAAATTGCCAAAGGTTTAAAACAAACTAAACTGACAAAAGCAGGTCGCAGTAATTATAAACGAACAAAGGCAAGGGCTGTCACTTCAAGCAACATTATGGTGGTAAATAGCAAATCTCCAGAATGCAGAGGAATTACTTTACATAAAGCAATGATCTATCAATCACCTTATAAATATAATGGAAAGGTAATCGCTAGCATTCCAGTTCATAGAGTAATAATTTCAAACAGCGGAAAAAGAAGAAAAGTTATCTTTGATATTTCATATACCAAATCCTATGGCAATAGAAAATACGGCACTTTTCAACAACGCTCTGGAGTAAAAGAACACGCTCCTCTGGTATTACGTTCTCATGATATGAATGCTATTTACAATATTGGTGGGGCAACAAAGGCAGAAAAATATACAAAGATAGAGGTTGTTGATTGCATGTAAATCTACAAAATATTCTCAGAAAAAAACACCTTATTCAAGGTGCTTTTTTTACGTCAGTCTTTTTCTATGTCAACTCAATAGAATTTTTTATGTGCTATATTAATCTTTTCCATCAATATACCTTGGTACTCAAAATGACTATATTAAAGGCTATTACTCCAGCCATCCTTCTCCTATTATTAAGCTCTCCTATCTTTGCAAAGTCATTCTACATGGCGAAAAAAGATGCAACTGGAATCTATCTTGCCCATCAAGAAGCATTTTACTCAGGTTGTGATTACTACGCTGTTCAAAAGAAACTCATTCCCTTAAGAGAGAGTTGTGGTTATGTCACCCGCAAAAGTGAAAGAAGAGCATCACGCATTGAATGGGAGCATATCGTATCTATGTGGCATGTAGGTCATCAACTCCAATGTTGGCAAAATGGCGGTAGACGTAATTGCCGTAAAGTGAGTGAAAAGTTTCGCCAAATGGAAGCGGACTTACATAACCTTGTGCCAACAATCGGCGAACTCAATGGTGATAGATCAAACTATCAACATGGAATGATTGAAGGTGAAATGCGTCGTTATGGTGAAAATATTGATAATGAAGTAGATTTTAAAGGAAGGACTTTTGAACCTCGCCCAGAAGTTCGTGGAAATATTGCTCGTATATATTTTTACTTCCGCGCAAAATATGGATTTAATTTAAGCAGACAACAAACACAACTCTTTAAAGCTTGGAGTAAAAGCGACCCTGTAGATGATTGGGAGAGAGAAAGAAACCTAAGCATTCAAGCTATTCAAGGAGACTCAAACTTCTTTGTAGGTGATTCTGATGATTATATTGAGGGTCTTGCATGTACTCCAACACTTAAATATTGTTATCAAATGAATTCTTGCCAACAAGCAAACTTTTATCTGAACCAATGTGGCCGTACTCGCATGGATGGAGACAAAGATGGTATTCCTTGTGAAAGTATTTGTAGATAGTTTTCAAACTGCATAACAAAAACACCCTAGAAAATTTAGGGTGTTCTTGTATTATGTTTAGTGTCTCAAAACTAAATATTTTTAATGGTTTTTTGTTCCGTATTCGATGAAGGATTTCGTTATCTCTGAAATATCTCGAGGAGAAAATTTTTCCTTCTTATTTCATTGTGTGATTAAGTTTCCTCCACATCACAGAACGAAAAACCGTTTATAGAAATATAAACGGTTTTTCATTGGAAACAAAGGTGTGTGGTGGTATTCAAATTTCGAGTGAGAATAGTGATAAAAAATACTTTTATTTTTATATTAAAAAAAACCATATTTTATAAGGCTTACGGGCAGTTCGAGTCCTGTCATGTCTCATAGAAAAACCACTGAGTGGTTTTTCTTGTTGTACGTGTCTCAATACGTTTAACAAAGTGATAATTTTATTTATTTAACTCTTACCTTTCTTATTCTTATCACACTATCTATTGTACCCTATTTTCAACTTTTACCCTCTTGGCTTATGCACCTCGTTTTATATACTTAATCATGAAAAGTAGAAAATTACTTTTTAAAATTTATGACAAAAAATACAGATAAAATTATTGATGAATTGATTGAGAAAAAAATTCCTGATTATTCTAATGAGGATAAAGTATTAGCAAAAAAACAATTAGAAGATTTTTTGGACGTTATTTCTGGAATTATTATTAATCATCGAGATGAAGATTTTGAGGATGAATAAAAAATACCTTAGAGTTTCCTAAGGTATTTTTGTATTATGTTTAGTGTCTCAAAACTAAATATTTTTAACGGTTTTTTGTTCCGTATTCGATGAAGGATTTCGTTATCTCTGAAATATCTTGAGAAGAAAATTTTTCCTTCTTATTTCATTGTGTGATTAAGTTTCCTCCACATAACGGAACAGTTGATGAATTTAGTAGTAGAGCAAAGGGTAAATTTGGTTCTATTACTAGCTTCCCAGACTTTACAAATAAGTTCGAGCAGGTCTTTTTAAGTAAAGACCTTTTCTCGTACCTATCTGCTTTAAAGTAAAGCTGGCAAAGGCTTTGCGAGAGTTCGAGTGTTTCTGTTGTTCTCTGCTCAATATCACTATCTAAGGCAGAAATTAATTCTTTTTGTTGTTCTTGTAGATTGGATTGCTCTAGTAGTAGCTGTTCTTTTTTCTGTAAATACAGTTCATTTTCAATCATTCCATCTAAAAGCAAATCAGTAAGTTTTGCAGTTCGATGCTCCGAACTGGTTAGCCTTAATTGAATTGAAGCTAATTGTGATTTTCCAAAATCATTTTTTAAATGAAAGTGTTTTGCAATATTACTTTCTAATAATTTTTCTACTTTCTTATCCACAGAAATATTTTTAAAGAACTTCTCTATTGAATAACTGACTCTATCTTCTCGGATTGTTTTCTCTGGGCAGGTTTTACTATGACATCTGTAATACACTCATTGCTTTTGTTTCTCTCCTACCAGCACTCTTCCACAAGGACATTTTAAAGCTGTTCGGTAACGGTAGTTGTGCCTGGTCTTTTTAACTACTTTTCCTGATAGTATTTTTTGTACTTGTTGGAAAGTTCTGCTTGAAACTATTGATTGATGTTGCCCAACGTAGGTTTCACCTTTCACTTTCATCAGTCCAATATAGAATGGATTTTGGAGGATTCTTGAAAGGACATTTTTTCCGATTGGATTTCCTTGTGAAGAAAGTAATCCTTTCTTTGCCATTTTCTTTGCAACATCGGTTAATGAATATTTTCCCTTTGCATACAAACTAAAAGCTTCTTTTATCAATGGTGCAATCTTAGGGTCAATTTCTTTGGCATTACCACCACCAGTATCTGTGTAGCCTCTTGGCGCAAGGAAGGGATAAATACCTTGTTTGAGCCGTCCATATAGCCCCTTCTTGACCTCTTCTCTGAGATTATCTATGTAGCCCTTCGAAATTGACATCATGATGTCAGCGATGAGCCTACCTCCGCGACTGTTCATATCAATTCCCTCGTTTGAAAAGTGAAGGGAAATGTTATGTAAGTCGCGTAGGTCAATTAGTTTAGATCAATCTGAATGGTTACGAGTTGAACGATCTACTTTGTGGAAGATAATTCCTTCTGCTTTTTTCTGTCCAATTTGTTTAAGCATTTGGTCGAATTTTTCACGCCCGATTTTAGCGGCAGTTTGTTTCTCTTCAAATCATTCTGTGATTAATAAGTCATTTGCTTTAGCATATCTTTCGATAGATTCTTTTTGAGCATCGAGTGATACACCGTCACCTTGTTTGGTCGTTGAGACACGTACATATCCATATACTTTTTGCATATTTTTTCTGTTATTTAATTGTCAATGTACGATGCAGAATTGCTCTGCATAGATACATTGTAGCCTGATATTTTTAACTCTCCAAGTCTGTAAACCTTGATTGACTGTTGATAATAATTAATGAAGCGAGGTCGAGAAATTCTTCTAATTGTTGCCTTGCGAGTTGCTTTTGTTCTTCTGAATGGTTGGGAAGTTTTTCGGCAATGAGTTGATTAATAATTTTTTCTTTTTTGTTTTGAATGGATTTTGGCATTGTTCCATATTAGTTATTTTCTACAGATTAAGTAGGCGGAGAAAGTTTCTATAAATATAATTTACCTGACAAAAATAAAGACACTTTAATAAGTGCCTTTATTTTTGTTTCGATAGTTTATAAGTAATCATTAACCTCCCTCCCATGCCCCTCCTGTACATATTGCATAACAATCACCAGAACTTTCACAAACTTCTCCAGCCCACATGCCACCATTACAACGATCTTGTCCATCACCAAGATGTCCACTGCATTGACCACCAAAAGTACTACTGAAACCATCAGGATAAGATTCTCCTAAATACTCACAGGTTAACCCTCCGCCGTTTCCACCATCCGAACAAGCATTCTTTTCTTTTTGATACAAGACATTTCTAAATGATTTATTATCATCATCAACCTTCCCCCATTGAGTCCAATGACCTGTCCCCATTGGTTTTGTGCTTTTAGTTTGCCCTTTAACTATATCCCATTGACTTGTAATATGACTATTACCCTTGTTCTCTTCATCTGCTAACAGAAAGATTTGATCCCCTTCTTGGTGGGCTATTCCAGTTGCTTGAAATCCTGTATTATCTGAAATGATTGTTTTATAGACATCATGAGTTCCAGACTGACCATCATATATAAAACAAACTTCGTACTTCTTAGTAGGATCATGTTGAGGAGTGCTATCATCATTTGTATAAGCAGCCCACTGTCCACCAATTGATGGTGAATGCTGAGGCTCTGGCAAAGCGGAGATTCCTTGAGAATATATACTAGTTACAAAAAATACTGCGAATAAACGTAATGTCGATTTATATTTCATCATAATTTCATTTCCTAAAATTTATTAGTTAATTTACACAGACCCAAGCTCATGCTTATAAACAAAACGTTTTTTGACATTTGAATTTATTATAGACCATGGAAGCAATAAAGTTTCTTAATAAATAATTTTTTCTTTGAAAGTTCTGAATCATTGGACTTTAATCGTGCTGACAGGGATTTACTGAAATTTATTGTGCAAAATATTATTGAATGGTAAAAATAGTACTTTTGTTAGAAATCACATGCTGTTTATAGCAACTTTTACTCTCTACGATATATATTTTTAAAGGTTAAAATTTGCGCAGTATGTGACCAAGCAAGGCGGAGCAAATTTTATCTCTTTAAAAGAATATATAGTCTTGACCATTAATAATGATGGGATTTCTTGTAAGTTTATTTATTGTCAGACTTTTTACTTTGTTTGTTTGCCATTTCAATTACAATAATTTCATCCTTGATAGGATAAACAATTGACTTTTTTCCATTCCAAATTGCTATGTGTTTGTCTGACTTAGCGATTAATAAACCACTTAGGATTTTTTCTTTATTTCTATAAATATAAGTACAGTTTTGCTGGTGGGGACTTCCTTCTATGCACTCAACATAATTAAGCATTTCTGTTCTTGCATCTTTTTGCCCTTTTAGCATTGGCAATACTAATATTGATAAAACAGTAGCTAATAAATATAAGGCAAGCATTCCGAGTGAAATAGTAATTATGGCTTTTACTATAAGTTTTATGCGCTTAATAGTTGAGTCTTTCAGATTCATTTTTTGAATGAAGTTTGTAATAAAACGAGGGACTTCATTCTTTTTCTTAGCTTCTTCTTCAAGGAGTAAAAAAAGCAGTAAACCTGTGAAAATTAAAAAAAGAATATAAAAAATATACCCAACTTTTAGAAGGAAAAATCCTGTTAATGTTGAAAGAATAACGTAATAGAATTTGAATAAATATTCCTGATGTGACCGAGTAAAATATTCATTACTTAATCCATATTCTGATAAATAACCTAAGTCATAAAAATATCCAAAGGCATAGAAAAAAGGAACAAGGATTCCTAGAATGGCAGCTACCTTTGAGACTGAAATTTTAGATAAACTCTCTGGCATATTTATAGTTACTTTTTATCACTTGGATGTTCTACAACCTGACTATGTGAAACTTGCTGGGCTATAAAATATGCCCCTAAAAGACCAGCGACTACTGCCCCAGCATCAGCACCAGAGAAATCACTTCCAGAACTACTGTTTGAAGAAGCGCCACTGTTACTACCATGACAATGATACTTTTTAGTTCCAGCATGACAGCCATGTTTATTTGTGCCTCCGCTATGTGCAAAGGCAACAGGGCTAAGTAACACAATCAGTGTTATCGCTATAATTTTACAGTTCATTTAATTTTCCGCTCTATTTTTACCACAGGCTAAACAGCGATAGTGTGGGCTATATTTTCCGTTGAGAATATATCTGGTCATACCGCCACAGCTATGGCAAAAATCACTTTTGCCATTATCCCATTGCCACAATCTGAAACTGCTGTATATGGATGTAACCAGTGACAAACCCATAAACATTAATATTATATTTGGAGCAATGTTTTCAGACTGACGAACTACGTTTACAAAAGTATCATTGCCAGCAAAAAAATTGGGAACAAAGAAACCAAAAAATACCAATAGTATTATTGCTACAACAAAAAACAATATAGAGTATCCATACAGTTTAAATATCATTCTTTTTAGATTCATTTTTTAGTCACAAGTCGCATTTATTTTTGATCTAGTGGTGGTATCAGTTTTGCCACTAGCAGTTATTCCCTCTGCTACTTGATATGCCTTTAGAGCAGTTTCTGTATTACCACCAAATTTACCATCTACAGTTCCCACGGAATATCCTAAGTATTTCAAAAATCCCTGTAACTCTTTCACTTGAGTTTTACTATTTAGCCCATCTTGCGTGTAGTTGTAGATATAATCACTTATTGAATTTCCAGAGAATTTATCTAGTGGGCAGTAGACCGTAAAGTTTTTATATGAAGAATACTCACCATAATTACTTCCAACTTTGGTTCTTACTTTAAACCTATAGTCATGCCCAAAAAGTAAATTTTCATATCTTAGAGACGTGGTGGTTATATCTCTTGCCCAACTGCCACCGCTAATTTTTTCCAAGACGTGATTATATCCATTGTCTTCATTACCTAAATCCCATGCCATAGTAACATGATGAGGTAGCCCATTAGCTGTTTGTAAATTAGAAGGGATATTTATTGCTTCGGTAGTAAAGTATTCATAGCTACTGTATCCACCAAAATCATTTCCAACCTTTGCCCTCACTCTAAATTTATATCTATGTTCGGGTGTTAGGTTAAATACATTTAGTGCATTAGCAGTGGTTACAACATCATCTCTATCATCACTGCCATCTCTATCAATCAAATCATATTGATATGAATCTGCATTATCTATTGCCAACCATCCTATCGTTACCATTGAACTCTTTGGAACAGCCACTAAATTTATTGGAACAGGGATAACTACAGTGTTCGCAACACATCTATTCCCGCTTTTGTTATATCCAGTATCACAACTAGCTACCTGACAACTTTCATAGTTTCCCCAAGAAAGCCCATCACTCGAACAAGTTCTGCTTTGTGAGCCTGTTCCATTTGTTATCGAACATGATTGAGATTCTGTAGAGCTTGGAGTACATGCCTGAGTAGGAGGATTTACCACACATAAATTATTTTCTACGTGGTAGCCATTATCACAACTGTCTACAATACAACTTCCATAGTTGCCCCAATCTGAGCCATCAGCAGAACAGGTTCTTGTTTGAATACCTGCACCGTTTGTTATCGTACAAGCCTGTGATTGTGTATCATTTGGTGTGCAGTTTTGGTTTGGAGTATTCACAACACATGAGCCGTTATCTTGATGGTATCCACTATTACAACTGCTAATAGAACAGTTGCTGTAACCACCCCATTGTCCACCTGATGAACAAGTTCTACTTTGCGTGCCACTGCCATTTGTAATGGGACAACTTCGTGGCTCAGTTTGCCCTGCTGTACACTCTATAGGGGCTACAACTGTAATTTCCTTTTTATCTAACTCATAATCTGATTTTGACTTGTCTTTGTAATAGACTACCCAAGTATATTTTCCTGCTGGACTTGGTGCGACACAGTCAAACTCTACAGATATTTCATCTGTTGGAGTGGCAACACTACATTCAGTACCACCAACAACATATGCCTTTACATCAGTTGTTAGTTTCTTTCCATATACAGAAAGTTTGAATTTCTTACCAACTTCTACAGAATTAGGGTCAACACTCACAGAATCTACTTTTGGAAGAACTTCTATATTTAGAACCTTTGTACTTTCAGAGCCATTGGAATCCCTTGCAATAATTGAAACATGATAATTACCAATTTGGTTAAAATCTCCATCAGGATTAAATTTATAGTTTGATAAATCAATAGTCCTACTATTTAAATTTTGGGTTGTCTCAACCACCACCACCCCATCAGGTTTTGTTGTGGCTATTACAATTTCTGAAATAGTTTTATTTGATGTAACTTTCCCAGAAAAACTAACAATTTCATTTATACTTGCCTTGCTGGCTAAACCAGCATTTTCAAATTGAGGTTTTGAAAAAGGTGGTTTTTTAGATACCGTAATTGCATATAGTATTTTTCTTGCTGTTCCGTAATTTTCATGAGTAACATATCTTAACTTTAATGGCAGCTTATTCAAATGTTCACCATTATATGCAATAGCAGCTGCGGAATTCCCATCTAATCTTAAAGCATTTTTTACTCCTAAACTTTTAAATACTTTCACAAAATCATTGTGTGTTTTTAATAATTTTAAATAAGAGGATGAGGAAGAAATAATAACAAGGACATTCCTCCCCCATTTACTTCCTATACCAATTCCACTCCATCTCGTGTACCCCATCGGAATGTTGCTACTATTTTTGTTTACACCATTAACTAAATAGCTGGTGGTTGAGCTAACTATGGTATTGTAAAATTCTTCACCTACACCAATACTTCCATTATTTTGAATGGCAGATTTAGATTTTGTGCCATCCTCAGTGCGCTTACTAAAACCAAGTTGGATTTCTTTTTCTATTGTTATACCCTTATTTAAGCCTCTAGAAAATAAGGTGGAAGATGCAATACCGTACTGCAACCTTGGTGAAATCCCTCCGATGTCACCCCCCCATGTAAAGCCATTTACAGCTATTAACGCATTTTTCCTCTTAGAATGCTCTGTTATCGTAGTTAGCTTATTACCTATTCGTTCAAAATAAGGAGAATCATACCCATCCTCAGTTTTTTCTCTTTTTATCTTTCCTACTATGGGTGAAAGAGTGGTATTTATCTCTAAATCATCTCGATCTAAATCAACAATGGCTAGAAAGATATATGGATTCTTTCCCTCACACTCGCTAATAAAAGAATATCCATCTTTTTGGACTTTAGTTTTTATTTGTAACTCATTTTCTTTTATAAAATCACTACAAGTGGAATCTTCAACATCTGCCGCATATGTTAAACTTGTTATAGTTATAAAAATAATTAAAAACCAAAATTTCACTTTTATTCTCCAGATAAAGTAATACGTCTTCTAAAATCAGCATTAATAATATTTTTATTTGTCCTAAAAAATATATAACTTTTATTGTCTATTTTTCGTATTTCATAAGGAATAATTTCTACAATATCCTCTTCAATACGCAACTGATAATTATTTGAGTTAAAACTTTTTAAAATTGGCATGTAAACCTCAATCTCTTTTTCTAATTTATTTGGAATTTGATTTTTATCAAAATCTAATTTGGACATTGATAAAAAAGCAATTGAGTGAGAAAGAACAGGCTCGGTGCTTTGAGGATCAGTTATATTTGAGATTGATATTACGGCATTTCTTTTTGTTGATCCCTTAGGGACTTTTATTATTAGTCCACTTTTGAACTCATGTTCAAAGTTCACCTTATGAAGATAAAGTATGTTTTCACCAAAAGGGACGGAAATTGAGCTTAAAGCAACAGACACATCTTCTCCAGCATTCAAATATATATCCCGTGCAGATGATTTATTTAAATTTATAGGGTCATCTAGTTTTATTTCCCCTTTCTTTCCCTTGTAAATATATTTCAATCTATCCACAACAATCCCATCTTCTGGAATAGCAAAGCTTCCAATCTTTTGACTACTCTTATTTTCAGTAAGTTTTTTGGCTGTGAATTTATGACTTAATTTTTTTGAATTTTTTGACTTGCTATCAATCAACGTCCAACACTTCTTTTCATTACACATTTGTAATGAGTCAATTTGTGATTTATCCCCTGTTTCAAAAACAGTATTAATATTTAACACAGATACATCATTGATAGAAGTGACTTCAGAGTTATAAACCGCAACCTGTCCTTGATTAATTTGGACTGAGGAGGAACTAGAAGAACTATTAGAGTTTGAACCGCCTGTTGAATTATTTGTAGTATTGGCTTTGCTAGTACCTGATCCTCCACCGCAAGAAACCAAAAAACAAGAACTCAGAATAACTGCAAAAATAGGGAGTGAAATTAAAATTGTCTTTTTCATGTACATCAATATACCAAGAATTAGTTAAATGTATAGGGCAATAGGTCAAGTTATGCGGGCTTATCCCCAATTACTACTCATAATTATTCATTTTTTATCAAAAACTTTCTCCACAGGAAAGTTTTTCAGCCGTTCTGGCTGTAGAAAAACCCCAAACCTCTCCCATAATTTGATAAAATAAGACAACGTATAATTGGTGTTGCTTATGGCTAAGTTTATCCCTTATGACTACAACCAAAGTTCGATGGTTGTGATTAACTTCAACG
>JAUTBZ010177321.1:0-23265 GCA_032361785.1 Lepetodrilus galriftensis | reverse complement strand
TCTTTTTCCGACATTTTCCCGACATTTCTCCAACATGTTGTAAAACTAATTTGCCCTGTGTACACTAGCAACATTTTTCCAACATTTTTTCAACATTGTCTTGTAACAACAAATGTTGGAAAATTGTTGGAAAAATGTGTCCAGTACACAGGGTTTTACTCGTGACTCTATTCTATCCATACAACTGTTACCGTCTGTCCATTACCCGTGACTAATGTCAAAGTTAGTAGCACAGTTCAGGAATATTCCAAACCTCTTCTAAACTGCACGACACCTCACCATCTCCTTACTTGAACGCGACATTAAGTATTTATCCCCCACCGGTAGAATGTAGCATATTCCATGAATGTTTAAGAATTAATTGCTGGGGTATGCAAATACTAGGAACAATCCCTCGCAGCGGTTGTCAAGTACGAAAAGAAATTAATTAAAAGCGCACATCTTTGAAGTTTTTTGTTTATAATGAAAGAATATTTGAAACACGCAGTCATTTCAATGATGCTTTTAATGAACGACGAAAACTGGGTGAAGAGTTGTATACGAATCAATGTTGAACATCCCCAGCGGCTAAATAGCGTGAGTTTCTTGATGAAAGTTTTAGATTGTGACGTGATGATCTTCCAGGTAATGGTTCCTAGTAGTCTGACACCTAAACACATTTGCACGCATTTAAACGCATCTAGCGAATCCTTTGCGAATCACGAGAATTCTTCAACACTGATCTAAGCGGTTTTCAATATCGGTGATGTCATCATTGCAAAGTAGTCATTTTTTCCACTTCTCTGTTGAATTTGCTAGTCAAAATTAATTGCGGGCCATATTTACATGTGATATTGCCACGAAGAAATGTCAGATTAATATATTTAGTTAATAACATATCAATTTATTCTGACAACACAGCAATACAAGTATAGAACATGTGTCTGTATTCGTCAACTTTCAAGATTCTTTCACTTATTTCACGGCTTGTCAGTTAATGCCAGCAGGAAACGTAACGCTGAATGTTGCCGACCAAGTACTTGAACTTGAAGCCAAGTGTCTGCCATTACAACGCACCGCAACCGTCGTCAAATAACCTCCATCAAACAACGCCATATTTTTTTCTTTCATTGTTAATAATTATATCACTTATTCAATTTAGCAGTATTGACGAGGTGATTTGTCAATCCCGTGTCCATGTAAGGTTCTAGCGGCCGTGGCAATGGCATCCAATTAGAAGTCTTCTTGTAGCGTTGGCTGTGTGCTTAGTGCGCACACGCAGATGTTATCGTCACCTGGTATCCGGTTGTAGCAGACTAGCATAATCCCATTGGTTGGAAGCAGGATATATGGCTTGTTCCCAGCGACCGCCATTGATCTGTCGCTGGTGCACGTAATCACGACAATTCAGACGGTAAATGCCTTACATGTGTCACGCACGTTCAGGAATGTTTTCAGATAAATCAAAATATTTGAACTCTCTGAAGAGTTTGAAGTCATCGAATCTCTGTCAAAGAACTACCTTGCTAAAGTTACACCTGAATGGCTAATTCAATGAAAAAACACACATTGATAACAATAAATGGAAAGTATATTCAACTAAGTTCGAAATCTTGATTTTAAAAAATAAAAATAAAAATCAGTTTTAAATATTTAGTGTTCGTGATCTTTCCAGTTGTTTTTCAGTTGACAGTAAAGTCAACGACATGAATATCACAATACAATTAATGTAATACTTTCTGAAATATTCAAATGCAGAATGACTGGTTGAGATTATTTGATTTAGGAAGCAATACGTCATACATGCTTTGGTTTGCGTGCTAACTAAATATACACGTCAAAGGTTATCGTAATTGTCAGAACTTCTATTAGAAATATGATATATGCCATGATTACGCTTGAAGTCTAATGTAAAGTGAGGTAAACGGACATCTTTTGAAGTTCTGGACAGACCGGTGCCAATCAATTAAGCAAACCTCAATCTCCATTTGAACAGCTTTATCCGACTACTATTTTTCGCCGCACCGGAAATTAAAATATGCAAATGTTTTATACGTGTCATGGCGACGGCGCCGTTCAAATAGATTCCCATGTTTTTGCTACTTAAAGAATTAGAAGATTGGTTTGATTTTGATTAAGAGTTCCTGCATACTTTGGAGTGGGAATCTGTTACCAGGTTGTTTAAATGATTAACCGTGGTTGCCGGTGTTGTCTGCGGCATTACAGCCCATGTATTATCTGCATAACGTTTTCCGAGGGGGTGGGGGTGGGGGTTGGGGGGGGGGGGGGGGGGATGGCGCACTGACGCGGCCACAGGGCATTGTCTGTTATGGCACCATGGCATTTTATCTCCAAACCATCCATCAGACATATTATTGCCAAGTCAATTTGGGTAATTCGGCAACATTTACTGAAATGAAGTAACAATTTGACCGCCATTAGACGGGTTTCCGTCTTCAGTATTCTGTTGATTGGCGCCAGAAGGAGACGCTCGGGGACAGAAATGTGATTTTCTATAATCACAGACCACTTTTTATAATCATGCCTAACCAGGGCTTTTAGCACAATTCCTACAGCCCTGAATGCGGATGACAATTTCCACACTCCACCTTCTTCTCCGTGCGTGTGTAAGTGCACATGTTTGAACGTGAGATTTATGTGATAGTTATTCCTGACGCGTCATTAGCGAACACTGCGAACATGAAGATGCTCTAATTATCCCGGATCTCAAATTAATTAAATATATTCCTTAATCTACTCTTATTCCGAGAGCAGGAACGTAAAGATAACCTAATACGGCGGACAATTACGGTACACGGTCTATTTAATTAGAGTCGTACGAGACGGATTAATAACCTCTGTCTGTTGACTGAAATGCCGTGGACCAAGTGCTGGCGATGGTAGTATATACGTACATGCATGTGCAGACACTTACTGTAAATATACGTGAGCAGTAGGGACACTTGTTACGCACATACCACACCAATTTCTGTCTTGAAGACACTGAAAGTAATAACTAGTATGCACGTATATGCAGGTCAGATCCAATCGAGTCGGTGGAGGTCAAGGCATGTACCGGTATAACATTTTGTTCAGCGTCATTGAGTAGCTAGTCTAGATCCTAGGAGATATACAAATTATTTCTTCTTCTTATTATAATCATCATCATCATCATCATCATCATCATCATCATCATCATCATCATCATCATCATCGTCGTCATCGTCATCACCATCATCGTCATCATCGTCGTCATCATCATCATCAACAACATCATCATCATCATTATTACCATTATTATTATTATTATTATCATAATTATTATTATTATTCTTGGTAAAACCAACTTGTCCGAGGTAGCGCAAACCAAGCATGCATACGCTGTATATTTGGTAAGGTCTGTTTTATATTTTCCTGTTAAAATAAATTACCCTGTTTTAAACGTTCTTCGTATTCCCAAAACATGTTTTAAATGTATTGCATTTAAGTAAATTCAGAATATTAAAAAAATGTGTAGATGTAAATCAAAGCATACTGATAGATTCTGGCCACTCACATTGAAAAATCCTATTCACCATTACATCAGCCATAGAATCCACGGTGAGCGTAACACGATAAAGATAAAATGGATTCACTGCGTAAAGCTGTCACATGAGACGATACCCCGTTATTGGTAATCAGGCGATTATTGGGGGAAATATTCAGGATGAAGTATAGGCGATGTAGTCCCACTTGAGTCTGCCATTGAAACATTGCCCAGCGGACAGCGCAGTGATTTCCAGCCGTCTGTTGATCCGATCCCTGATATTCGTAATGGAGCTCTCAGAATGCCAGTTAACATTAATCGCCCAGAAAGTTATGGTCAATAGTGTGTCCATAAATGTCCATCTAGTTCAAAGGACCAGACCCGTAATGACATCTCAAATAATTGTATATGAAGGCAAAACTAGCTGTATTATTACCACTCAGTTGAACGTCTCGTATCATGTTTCAATCATAATTCACTATCACGTTATTTCAGTCATATGCAAAAGTGGCTTATTTCGAGATGCTTCTGTTCAGCCAGCAGAGAATCGGTACCCGGAAGGATGAGATGGACATGTGAATGATAACCTTGTAGCGCTGGAAACGGCAGCTTGGGTTGTAATACTCCCCAGGGAATTGAGAAGGAACACTTAGTGTACAATGATCCATTGACCGGGGATAATAATGAGGCGCTTAGAGCATGCCAGGGGGTGGATTTTGTGCATTATAGGTGGCCTATTATTATTATATTATTATTATTACATGCTTGTAGTTAGTGTTGCTATGGTAGATGTTCTTGTCCAGAGGGTATCTAGGTCAAAACGCATCACTCCGCTTTTAGTTGGAAAAGAAATCAACTTACATACGAATGTCTTTATATTATATTAACGAAATCTAACCAAAGACCCGTTCTCTTTCCTAGAACTCCCTCGTCTGAGCCACGCGCCAAGGGTGAGAGAAGGCACGATGACGGCCACCAACATCACGGTGGAGTGGCCCAAGTGGAACTCCCGCGACGGAGACATCGGCGACGGCCCCATCCTGTGGTACAGCATCTACGTCAAGCCCAAGGCGGAGAAGTTGTACCGGATGACGGGGATAGTCTACCACACGTTCTGCGACGACATGTGTTCCTTCATGATCCCGGAACTCACCCCTAACACGGAGTACGCCATCTACGTGGTGACCCGGCGGGACGGGGAGGGTGGGGACGGACCCCTGGGGCCCATCATACACGTGACCACGGACTGCGCTGGTGAGTTCCCTGGGGTGACTGGGGTTCCGCTTCCTGGGGGTAGATTGTCGAAATTTTAGAGTAGATTGGTAGAGTACCACCAAAAATAACGTTCGCCATCTACCGGCATGTTGTAACCCATGCAAGGGAGACTATGCTGGTCAGTCAACTATTTGACTGAACTAATTATTTAATGGGTGCTATTGAGGGTGGTTAGGTAAAAGGTCCAGGAAGGGTTTAATGGAACTATTTTTTTATCAATACATTAATACACATTGTTAGATGTTAATATTTCAGAACCTCGGTTGGGCCCCACATTAGAAGATGTGTCCTCCAAGCTTCAGTTTAACGAGTCTGTTCCTCGGACTATCGTCACTGTCAAGTGGATCGTAAGTCTTTCTTAACACACCATCTTAATTCATTTCCAAATTTAGAAAATGTATTCTTAAAAAATAAATCAGAAGCACTGTCTCTCTATCCTAACTAATTTGTATTTGCTTCAGTAATCATTTTGATTTACGTCCGCAAATAACTAAACATGAATTATTAATCATAAGAGCAAACATATTGAATTCCGTCATCCAATAAAGTTGTCTATGATGACTAGATTGTCAATAAAATTTACGCTGCGGGGAAAGTTATGATGCTTTTCATTATCTGCAAATGCATTTACGGCTGTGCATTAACTAATTGTGGCTGACAATCTATGTAAATGGTGTCACAGGTTATTCGTCGTCAATATTGTCACATGCTATACGTGGCGGTAGTAATTACGAAATATAAACCTAATATAATGCGGATTTTCTTGTATCCAGTTGTCATTAATATATTCATTCGGTTAATATAATAATAATAAACATAATAAACATAATAATAATAATAGTATTAATAATAATAATAAAAATAATAATAATAATAGTATTAATATTATTATTATTATTATTGGTAATATTATTATTATTATTATTTAATAATTACATTTGTACTGCGCCAAATTCCATCCACTCAGTGATTGCTCATAGCGCTACCAAAACAAAATAGAAGATTATTGATAGTATTTAGTGAACAAATAGGTTTTGAGGCCCGATTTGAAAGCAGACACTGACGGAGATCGTTTAAGCTGTAGAGGGTGCTGATCAATGTTCTTATCCAGTACGATTTTTCAATCATATAAAATAAAATAAATGTATTGTATACTGCTTTCCTCAGCATACAATTGCAATATTATGTGACCATAATTGAAATGTGTTTGTTTCGTTGTCAATTTGTTTTGGGAAGACTATTGTGTGTATATAAATATTTCCGGATTCTTCCGATAATAAAGTATTTTTATATCGCTGCACAGGAATACAGTCACGAATATTGATATAATATTATGAATGATAAGAATTGCATGAAATAACATTGTAAAACTGGCTACTTCACGTTCAGTATGGAAGCTTCCTAAATTAAAGCAACACGTGTGTAGATTAGCAATCCCTCTTGACGTATGGTCGTGAATTAAAATTACAACCTAAAGCCGTTAATTTGTAAATTTCCACCCAGAGAGTGAACTACAAAGAGAGCTGTTATAATATTGATACAACATTAACAAAAACCACTAACAAACACGAAATATCCATGTCTTAATTATGTACACACGCTTCACATCCGCCCCTCAATTTCAGGATCCGCTCCCTGAGGATTTGAATTGTAACTTCGCGGATGAATACAGTCTGAGAGTGACGAGTCCCAGGGGGGACGGGACATCCAAGTTGTGGAAGATCCCGGGGGGTGCGGCCAAAAGTATGTCCATCCCGGATCTGAAGCCGTTCACAGAGTACTGTGTTCAACTCCGCTTTGTGACGGACGCGGGGTACCCCAGCCCCGACTCTGAACGTCAGTGTGTCATCACCCCAGAGAGCAGTAAGTTATACACGAATCTGGTCGAGCCACTAGAGCGTGGAGCACTAGTGGGTGGATGGTTAAATTATGCATGAGCATTGTGGTTAAATAGTTGAATAACCTCGGGAGTTTTTTAAAAATTGAAGTTATACGTTTCACAACCGCAGGTGTGAGTAATATCATCAGACGATTTAAATTAATTAATCATAATTAGTATTAAACATTTATGACTTCTGTTAACAGTTAACTTGATTGGCTAATAGATACAATTCATCGTGTAGGTTCTAATGTCTTTTCATTACGGTTAGAAACAATATGACTTTTAGCATGCTGTGAATTATCGTGATAGTCATTGAATTCTGGTCTTCAGTAGCAATGTGAACGCGATGACCTCAATGACAAAGAGCATAGCTTCATGTAGAGGGTTCAGCTGAGTTCAGAAAACATGGGATCAATTATGCACGTTCTCCTCTCAATTATGTTTAATAATCACAGCGTGACCAAAACCATCTGTTTTAGTCCTGTGACTTTTACCAGTCTTTGTAATGTTTCTAATGGTTTATCAGTGGTGAAACTGATTGATCTGTGAATTTTTAAACTTTGATGTTTGTAATAGTAATACAATAGCATGAATGATTAATGAAGTAATTCATTGTTTCGTTGTTAGTATACAATAATAACAAAATGTATTGCTTAACATCGCGGTAGGAATCTTTCACAATTGCACAACGATTGGTTTTCAAAATGTTATTCGCTGCTGTATATAAATATTGAATGTATAATCGACTATTAAATGTGGTATAGTATTATGTAATGAACAGGTATTTTACTATGTATGCGATTGCTCTTACAGCGCCTGGTCCACCGACGAACCTCTCACTGCGCAGGCGCGCCAGCCGGTCTATGTCTCTACAGTGGGACCGACCGGAACCGTCCAACGGGAACATCACCTCGTACCGGATCATGTACTGGGAGGCCGGGTCCAGTAGCGCCAACGGAATCGAGCACTACTCCAATGGACCTTTCGTACGCTTCGAACTCACTGGACTGAAACCAGCAACAGAGTACCAGATACAGGTGAATGTTAAGACATGACTTAACTCCATCCACACGTTTCCTTTACCATGATCTTCTGGCCTTCACGAAACATCCCCGGAAGTATCATACTGTAGACCGGACACAAAGTGGTTTTTATTATAACCGGAAATGACGTAAAGATGGATTTAACTCCTAACTGTTCGTGAAAGCAAGGCGTATACTTTTACTCGTAAATATACGTTTAACTCCTATTTTTTAGTGAAAACATAGCGTACACTTATGCTTCTACTATGACCGGAAATGACGTAAATATAGTTTATATTCTAACTTTTCGTGAAAGGAAGGCGTACATTTTCTTTTAGTATAACAGGAAATGACGTCAAGATAGATTTATATCCTGACCACCGGTATAATCCTTTCGTGAAACGACGGCTGGAAGATCACTGGGATACGACGGCGCTGAAGGTGTTTAGCTCAATAGAAGATTACGAAAGGACTTCTAGCAATATCATGTACTTTCACGTACTTTCCTAGAATAGGTTTTACCATCTTCCCTGGGAAGGCTTGTACTTGACGCTCTACGAACCTAAAGTTCTCATATTATATTGAAGTCGAGAAAGTGCTAAGGGAAGAGGTTGTCCTACCATACATGTGCAATATTCTCTCGATTAGCTTTCCTATTAGTATTGTCTGAGTATTTCTACTTGGATATCGATACATAAAGGAGCAGGAAATGTGACTAAAAAACATATCAGGTTCTATCGTGTAGATTATTGCATGGTAGCATATATTAAAAGTTATTGTGGAGGCTTATTACGAATACAAAAGCAGGACTAGTTTCGCCCACGTAGCTATCTATTTTATTTAGGTCCTATGCCGACGAAAGGCCTAGGCAATATCTTCCCCTTAGTAGGATAGCTTGGACAGCGATATTTGTTTGGGGATCCAAGTTTAATATTTCATCTTGACATGTCATAACGTTAGTGTGGAACACTCACGATTGTCTGCACACACAATTAGTCTCTATCATGCAAGCTTTGCCATGACTCACTATATTAGGTTCTTATTTAGAACCCCTCGTCGTTATTAGGTTCATATTCGAAACCCGTTTTTCTTTATTTTCCTTTAAGAAAATCGCATAAATATTCATGTGAAATTTTGAATTCCTATAATCGTAGCAAGCAGATTCATTATATTTTATATTTTCAAATTATTCCATGGGATATATTCTCACTGACGCATACAATCATTCTCTTCTGAATCATCAGCCACAGAATATTGCTCTGTCATAGTCATCGATGAAGTATTTTTTTCAAAATAATACGAATTGTTGCCGTTCAATCACACCGGATATGACATATAGGTTGAGCAGTAGCCCCGCGGCATTAACAGGAAACGTCTCAATTAGTGGAAATAGTTAGCGTTAAAAATAATCCAGCTTTTAATTTTGAGTGATAATATTCAGTGGTATGAGTTAAAATACGTGCTGGAACTACTTATAACAAATGTCAACTGCTGTCCCTTTTATGTGTGGTATATACAACATAATTACCTCCCCTGTGGGCGCGGTGTCCGTCATAGTCAGAGTACAAAGAGAACACTGTGAGCTTCCTCTAATTGCTGGCTTCCTAGACTCTGGTCCAGAGGCTGTTTGTGTTGTCTGGTTATAAGCAGGAGGACAGCCTGGGGTGATGTAAACCGTCCTGGTAAATACGACGTCATTGAACATGTCGTGAACACTATCTTATGTGCTTCAGTATATCCGTGTATGATACCTGGCCCCGAGATTCCGAGACATTTTAAGCGCGAGTTCTTGCTCAAATAAAAGCATTGTTTACAAATCCACATAATACAATTTGAGCGTAACATGAAATTGTGCTCAACAAGTTTCGTAATATCGGGGTCTGCAGTCTGCATATATTGAGTTAACTTGTAGAAATACTCACTGTTTGAGACTTTGTTCTTGCAGTTTTCTTGAAAATATCTTTTTTGCAGTAATATCGGATAACCCAAAATAAATATGTATTACGTTCCGAATCAGTAAATACGGTTGTTGTTACATAACTACTTACAGATACACATGATGAGAAATTCATATTCGACCTTCTACTATCGCAGATAAGAGTATTTATGACGGTCTGCAGTGAAGAGGGCATCCGGTACTTTTATCAACCTTGTATAAAATGTAAAGCACTATAATGTCTTCAGACAGTAGGCTACATGTATGGGTTCATAACATTACTGATATGAAATGTACCAGTGTACTACTGTTCAGCAGCTTCAGACAGGATGAACATTTAACAAATTCCTCCTTTTCGTGTCCCGTCACTTGACGGTACTAGACGACATTATTAGCAGCTAAATGTTCTATCAGACGATAGTCCAGACAAGTCTATTACCGTAATTATCTCTTGTGTCGTACCCACGAGAACGTAGCATCCTATTAAGGCTTGGCGTTGATAAGTTATCAAGTCATTACCTAACTGGAACAAGAGACTAGCGCGGCTGTTGTGCCATTCTAGAGGTCTATGACACCCGTGTGACCGCAGGAACAGCGTCTAACGTACAGCAGTCTGATGAAGTGGCTTAACGTGGCTATAGAGACTCCCACGGTGGTCCAATGTGTTGGCTTCCAAGTTGTTCGCGAACGTGTTACGTAGGATGATGAACGGTGCTGATTAAAGGCATACATTCATTTATTGACATATTTCATGGTCAATCGTGTTTTTATCTGAAAGTATGTACATTTGATTTGTCTACACGAATATATTGGACAACAAGCTACATGTTCTGCATACCCCACTGGTTTCCAATATTTTCATATTTATTTATTTTTTAAATATTTTTTATCTTGCGATACATCCAGCACGGTGAGGGTTAAATAGTGGGATTTGGTTAAAGCTTTAAACGCAATGTCTGCGCAATGTAGAAAGGGTATATGTGTGTTCTTGCTCACCTTTAATGACATTAAATGTGTTGTGCATGACGACTGAAGTCCGAGTGTAGGAATAGTTAAAGTATCACTTGTCTTAGTAATCTGCAACCAGGGGATTTTAACATACGCTATGATGTATAATGCAACTCGAGTCACCGCCAGCGGTTAGAAGGTTAAAGAGATGTTCTGACATCGAGTCCAACACGAACATAGCGCTTGAAGTGGTCATTAACATACATCACGGTTCAGATGAAACACGGGAACACGAAACTGGGGAATGCAATCATGTATATATTTACTGTGAAATGTTGTTTCTTGATAACTTGTAGTAATTAGCTTGCAGCTAGTGCGTAGAACAGCAGGCAATTGTTCGTATGATTGTTGTGATAGTGTCTGAAGTGAAGGAATAATACGACTTTGTTTCTGTTACAGATCCGTGCAATAAATAAAGCGGGGGCTGGCAGAGCTACGCCTTTGTTGTCAGTGGTGACGGAGGAAAGTGGTGAGTAGGGGAGAGAGAGAGTGAGAGAGAGAGAGAGATAGCGAGAGAACTAGAGAACGACAGAGGGAGAGAGAAGAGAATAGAAAGAGGGAGGGAGAGAGAGCGAGAGAGCAAGAAATAGGAGTGTTATACACACACATACAGAGGAGACACAGATAGAGAGAGAGAGAGAGAGAGAGAGAGAGAGAGAGAGAGAGAGAGAGAGGAGACAGAGAACGAAAGAGAGAGGGAGATACAAACAGAGAGACAGAGACAGAGAGAGGGGGGAGATACAGAGATACAGAGAGAGGGAAATACAGAGAGAGATAGACAGAGGGAGAAAGAGAGAGAGGGAGATACACACACACACAGAGACAGACATACACACAGACAGACAGACAGACACAGAGAGCCATAAGTAGGAGTAGGAATAAGATAGAGCGAGAGACCGAAAAGAAATACAACCCAGAGAGAACTGACTATTTTAGATGGAGAAAAAACAGGAGGGTGATTGATGGGGGCGATACATAAACAAATCATGCGTCTTATTACAATGACTTATTACAACGTCGCTATCGGCGACACATGATATAATGTATTGATATTGATCAAGTCATTTGTTCGACTGCTGACCAACTCTAAATCCCAGGCCTGCTTTCATGTATCTGGCTGGTGCCCTGCATTCCTTGTTCGCTCCTGAAATAATATTAGTTTTATTCAAGTATTACCTCCGTAGACGATAAAGCTGGGGTTATATGGAGGTTTATTGAACTCCAGGGTGTAGTCGCATTCAAAACGTGTTGTACTTCGCTGTTCTTTCCCACTTCCAATTGCGGCCAAAAAAAAGTGTTCATTTCGGAAAATCGTATTTCTTCCCTAGGGATAAAATGGCCACATAATCCTTACTTTCTCAATTAGGATTGCGAAATCTCAGAAATCGTTCAAACTACTAACATTTAAAAAATCATTAAGTCGTGCTTGTTGAGGCATGATCTCTAAACATCTTCCACTTTTACAAATATGAATTGGTATATCCGACTCTCATCGGAATCAAACGTGTTCTTAATGATGCCAATAAACTCAGCCATGTAGGAAATAGCCCCATGAACGATATTGCGCCGCGGATGTCAATCTTCAATCATTTATGTAAAAAGAAAATGACAAAATGAAGAGCGAGAAAAAAGCGACAGTTGGCCGTCGCCTTGATTCTTCTTCTTCTCTCCTCCAATTTGAACAATCCAATGCAATTTGAAATTGAATTTAGTCCTCATCATGTTTCTAAGACAAGACAGGCGCCGGTTATTGGCTACTTTGGGTCCAGTATGCCTCTGGGTAGTGGGAATTACTCCCTTAATCAACGACATGATCGTGTCCTGTTCACAGAGCCAATGCTGTGGGATACAGTGATGTTCAACATGTTGATTGATGTAACCGAGTTGCACTGCAGATGTATTGCAGTACACAACATTAGTGAAGATCGTGTAGCACCATAACGTAGAATTTCAAATATGTCTGCACCCCGCTACCTGGGGCCTTCTCGCTGCTGAATTGTTCCATTGTGCATGTGTTTTGATATGCCCGTAGCAGTGAGGAGGTTAAGGCCTGCTGTCACATTCAAACTACACGTATGTAAAATAAGGTAACAGAGTAAGGGTTAATCTCAGCTTCTGCTATTGCATCGTGGGTGGGTGTTCTATTTTGAACATAAACTACAAACTGGAATACGAGAACATGTTCAGCTGCCCACGTTAAAAATCCTGACATTTGTAAATTGCGTAAAAAAAAGACAGACGTTTAATACCCATATCAAGAAGATCATGCTGCACATTGCATGAAGAACCACGAGTTTACTTCATGTCAACTTCTTCTAGTCACTTAGTATAACGCCACTGTCTGGCTGCGTATCTCACTGTCAAGTATAACAGTACTGTGCCACAATTTCCTTCAAAAAGTCACTCACTATAACACTACTCCGTTACAATTTCCTTCAAAAAGTCACTTACTATAACACTACAGAGCTGTCTCTTTCTGAAAGGCACTTGGTATCTGACCACCGATTGGCTGCCATCACGGAAAATAACAAGACGTGAAATTGAGCGTTGATTGTATTTTACAAACTGTATGCCAAACACCTAAAAGTCTGGTGAAATGATTGTCGGTGTTAGAATTGGCCACATGCATACACACTATAGTGGAGTTGAATATTGAATGATGTATATTAATATTGATCCAGGTAGTTGTGAACAGGTCCAAATCATATAATAAAACTTTGAGTATGCGCATTTTTAAATTTATAGAAATTAACTAGATTACTATCCAAAATATTCCATTTTATACTTTTATTATTTATGTAAATTTATATTTTATTTTAATTGGGATTTAAAGCCGATTTCAAGATGAATATTTAACTTGCATCACGCTGGTCAGGTTTAGCGCAGGAGGAAACCCACTGAATATTTACTTTGGAATCTGCCATCATGAAATAATTTAAGCCATGGCATATAAAATTACTCTGGTGAACAAAACATGCTTAAATTTAACTTCAAACGAAACGTGGCCATGTTTCAGTTCCTGGACCAGTAAGCGTCTTGAAGAACGTGTCCCGCAGTACGTCATCGATCCACTTGGAGTGGGCTCGGCCACTGGACTATAATGGCGAGCTGCGCTACTTCACAGTAAGTCTTTTACCCACCCAAACCAGATTATTGCACGTACGTTGGAGGCAAAGTGCAAGCTCGTCATCTAACGGCCAATTCGTTTAGCAGTAGCTTTCGCTGATGGGGTTGAAAATGATGCCTCCAGCTATTAGGTTTACTTAGCCTACGAGAGCGTTTAGCCTAGGTCAACTTTGTTCTTTGAGTAACGATCTATAACGAGGAATTGAGGTAACTGATGTCAAATGAAGACTGTATGAACATATCTCGGACATAATGAAGTCTGTGCCGGCAATATTGGCCATTATTCCACCACGTAAATAGCACTTGATCCACTGATTTGCCCTTCTAGAAGGGATGAGTTTTCTATGGTCTTGTACGTATGTACGTAATATGATAAACGCATAAATGTATATTTTTGATAACTGGCTCCTGTTAAATGGATGTTAGTAGGTGGCTGGATGTAATATTTATCACGTTTTCATCATCCAATGAAAGGATAGAGAGGCACTAATGGTCCAATACTATTTTATGTGTTAATATCCCAGTATATGATGGCAATTTCGGATATCAAACGTTCATATTATTCTTTAAACCCACATTTTATACGTCATTTCTTTAGTACTTAAGTTCCTGTACTAGAATAGCTCAATGATTCTAAATGTCACATCAAGAATGGTGGGTTTTTTCGGAACTGGAGACAAACTGGTAAACGTGAGGCTAATAAGAGAGTTCGTATTCTATAATTCTTTCAGAGTTTATTTTCGTCATACTCTTTGCAAAACACATAAAATAGATTTAAGTGGAGGGGAAAGGGTAACTTTCCAATAGTTACGATTGTGACAAACCACTGCAATATGTCAGATGAGTAGAAATATATTTTAAATTTAAATCATGGTTGTTTGGACCAGACTATTTATAGAATTGCACTCCTATTTCGTGTCGCAGGTGTCGTGCGATCCTATCAAGTCACTCTCCAAGAGGAGTTACATTGCTGAGAAGAAGGAGGTGCGACTTTCGGCTGACGTATTTGAATACCAGATGGACGGTCTGGAAGTTGCGACCAAGTACGTCTGCGCTGTGAACGCCAGCACTGTGAAGGGATCAGGAGTGGAAGCCAGGATAGTGGTGTGGACAGAGGCGCCAGGTAAGCTATGATAGAAGCCAGGATAGTGGTGTGGACAGAGGCACCAGGTAAGCTATGATAGAAGACAGGATAGTGGTGTGGACAGAGGCACCAGGTAAGCTATGATAGAAGCCAGGATAGTGGTGTGGACAGAGGCACCAGGTACGCTATGCTGGAAGATCAGAAACCACCCCCAATGTCTTCTGTGTATGCCTACTAATAAACATGTTTTAACCGGAAGCCGACAGAAACATAAGTAGTCTTCTGGCCTATTCAGAAATTGGTGATTAATGCTAGCCAGAACCGGCCATCCAGACATAACTAGCAAGGTTCTATATCTAAGATAGATTTCACGTCAGTTGCATATGTTATGGTTGCTATTTTATGTTGGTCGCCAAGATGACTTGAAATCACTGGACACTGACCTTTATGTTGCAGATCCAGTGACACCGCTTGAACCAATCATAGTAGAGGTATCAGATCATACTGTGACCCTTGACCTCCGTGATGCAGGGGACCAAATTGTGAGGTGAGTGATATAAAATATACATGCACTACGATAGCTATGGTCATCGTGTGCCCGACTAAACGCAGGATTACTGCCAAAGTATAATACCTCGTCTACTAAAGCAACATCTCTCTGAATCCATACACTACAGTTTTGAGCCTCGTTCCTCAGAACAATCGTAGCACTACGATTCTCGTAGACATACTAATTTTGTCTGGAGTGATACTCTTAACTCTATTTTACCGTATGGGAGTTGCGATCCTCATAGCACTACCGTCGTTCTGTGGAACTGGGTCCTGGGTCGTATTCCACAGCGTGATCGTAGCGCTACCAGTTCCATAGAGTCGGAACTCTCTACAGCAAATTACGACTCTCGTAGATCTATGTCTCTCGTATGAAGAGACACTCATGATAATGGTTCGATATTTTTCTACTGGCAAGTA
Organism: Lepetodrilus galriftensis; assembly: GCA_032361785.1. Classification (NCBI taxonomy): domain Eukaryota; kingdom Metazoa; phylum Mollusca; class Gastropoda; order Lepetellida; family Lepetodrilidae; genus Lepetodrilus; species Lepetodrilus galriftensis. Next base: position 7,458 of record JAUTBZ010177321.1, on the reverse strand, counting down.
AGCTTATAGCAAAACGCATACCCTCTGTACAAATACCGTAACAATGATTTGTTTCTCTCGTATCTTTATCAGCTTCTACCGAGTGATCGTGGAGAAGTTGAACGAGAAGCTACGACACGAGCGGTCTGCGCCCCAGCACATCATGAACATCAAGGACGACTACCACCGCGCAGCCAGACACGGCACGAGAGTGTACGTGGCCGCGCAGCTGAACCCAGATGTAGTCAACGGGAAGTTCATCGTGGGCGACAACATCACGTACCACGGCTTCTACAACGCGCCCCTGCAGCGCGACCAGACGTACAACATTTGGTTCGGAGCGTTCTCAGAGGTGGACGGGGTAAGCAAATGGCTAAATACACATTTATTTTAAAACGTGGACTAGCCAAAGTTCTTTCGTCTCCATAATGCTTCTGCTGTCCGCTATATGGAGACATAGCGAAATGCATGATATGATTACGTCTAGATTTCTGGACTAGACGTGGACGTGCTACGTGCTATTGTGTGATGCTATTTGGTGCGTTTGCCCATTTCTGACGTAGAACTGTCAATTGATAGGGAAACAATCCTCCTAAGTAATCGATGTATACCAGTATCCCGAATATTGCTAATTGAATTATAGATTTAAACTGAATGTGTGTGGAACATAATAATATAGATATCCCGCAATATACTTTCCGATGACGTTTAACTTTGCTGATATATCAATATTGAAATTGTATCAGAAGAATTAACTTAGTTAATATTTCATTTCAGACTGAACGCCAGTCGTACTCAAAGATTGAGAGGCCAGTACTTGGTGAGTTTCTTGCTTGTATTTATAATCACAATAGCAATTCTACGCTTACCTGTAGAGGTTTTCTCAAGATAAGTTTAGTATTGCATATAAATACTAATATAAAAGGAAAGGTAACGTTCTTGACCTATTAGGCCAATGGAATGTTTTACCTATTGGGCCAATGGATTGTTTGACCTATTGGGCCAATGGATTGTTTGACCTATTATGCCAATGGATTGTTTGACCGAGTATGCCAATGGATTGGTTGACCTATTATGCCAATGGATTGGTTGATCTATTAGGCCAATGGAATGTTTGACCTATTGGGCCAATGGAATGTTTGACCTATTAGGCCAATGGATTGTTTGACCTATTAGGCCAATGCACTGCGCAGGCCGAGGGTAGGCATTCATTACGTGTCCAATAACATGAAACCAATCACAACCCACATGGAAAGTTTCCTTTTGGTTTTCTTTAATACAGAAACCCAATATAGCTTCTCCTTGATTGTGGTTAACGTTCCATGAGTCCAACCAAATGTTGCGTAACCGACTGGGTGAGGCTCGTTATGTATGGCTCCAAGGCGTCTTGTTATAAGATTTATTAAATGCCACCTACTATACATATCTACCATGTATGTTCCAGTCCGTCCTGTGAAAGCGGCGCCACAGACCAGTCACGTTCCAGTCATTATCGGAGTCCTCGTCGTCTTCATCCTGCTCATCATCACATTCGCCATCTTGTTGCTTGTGTGGAGGTAACCAATTTAGCTTCGTACTCGAACTGTTTCGTATTCTTGGAAGTGCATACATGCATGTTCTCATATATTATCGAAAATTAATAATAGAATAATAATTCTTGAAAATTACAGTTTACTGATCTACCAAGATGTCGAGTTTGTGCAATGACAATATATCACAAAGCATATTGTCATACATACTAGATCTAATAGTATTATTTATAGTTAATTGCAAGTTTTAAAATAATTCAAATTATCTTTGTTTCTTAGAAAACGTCATTTGTCAGCTGAAAGAGAAAAGTCTGATCTACCATCGTTTGGACCAACAATTTTACCAGAACCAGACACCTCGCCACCGCCTACTCCCATTGGTCAGTATTGTCACGTGACTTTCCTATCTTACTAATAGCTCCAACCTTTGCTAACACTGATGTCACGTGTCTATAGATATATGTCCTTACTTAACAGTAGTACATAACTACACTGTCGTCTTCGTCGCATTAAGTATAATGAACGTTCAAATGGATGCAACTAGTTTTATTACTTTCATGCCTCTAGGAGGGTTCTACACTAAGTTTAGCTTCGGTAAGTCATCTTCTCTAACATGGCTTGGTGTTTCTTCATAGTTTTCTTAACTAATATTTCCTTTACGTTTCTAATTATCCAATTTACGTCTCTGTGTGCAGCGTATTAATAGAGGAAATTTCAAAGAAAATATAAATGTTTGCTTTTTCAATTCATCATACTTCCAAAGATTAGTCACACGTTCAAAGTATAGCCGTATACGTCTATAACGTGGTATTTACTAAGTCTAGACAGAAGACATTATTATGGAATTATGGTAGTTTATATAATCATTATGCCTGACAAGAAATCTTTGAATAGTGGTTGGAAAAGATGGTTCTCAGGTTTATACAATACATGTATATGGTTTATTCTATTTATTCCACTTTATATCTATGGCTGTTTCTCCTCTATTCTTATCACTATGTCTGCAGCCTTTTACTAGTATTAACGAACCCGCTTTTAATGGCAAATTAACCTGTTCTATCAATGTTGGCAATGCTTCGTCTTGTGCAAGTTTCACAGCATTGTCGTTGTTAATTTCACACGATATTGTTGGCCTAACTGTTTGCATAGCGATCTAACTCTGTAACAATGCTGGCATGAGATGTCTCAAGTCGTTATACAAATTAAAGCACGTTTTCTTACCTCTCTCCTTCCTGGAGATACCGATGTTAGTACTGAAGAGGGTAAGTGTCTGTGTGGTCACGTGTCTGTGACGTCACGTGTTTGTGTGGTCACGTGTTGTTTTATGTGTTTGTGTGGTCACGTGTTGTGTGACTTCCAGTAACAAATCGATCATAGTTTTAGTTATATTCTCACTTTGTCCTTGTCAAATGAAATGACAATTTGTCCCAACCAAAACAATTTTTTAAAGACGTTTTCAAAAATCGGAAACATTGCCACGAAACGTCTTTGACGAGGACTAATTCTCAATGTGTTTTGTTATGTAATTAAACCATACAAGCTGGATGGAATATCATTGTATCGATCTGTGTCATTAAAGTATTGAATGGGAATTAGTTGGATTCTCACCAAGCTTTGATCGCTTTGTGTAAATGGTCTGGGTCACGTGATGCCCACCCAACGTGTGTAGCCTTTCACCAATCTCTCGTATCCACTATTTTATTCCACCTGTGACCATAATCCCCTCATAAGGGGTTCCTGTATGCGACCACCTTAGAGAGGGTTATGGTCTCGTAGACTCTCGTAGTGACTTCCAGAGCTTCATAACCTCGTAGTGGACACCAACGCTTCTTGATTTCGTAGTGATAATCTTAAAGGTGCCAGTAGCTCAAACTACACATTAATTTACGGTAACATGCAAATTCATACGTCGATATTGCTTCCTCTTCTGGCAATGTGATTGTCTCTATTACAGTGTCATAGAAATAGTGAACACTGCGTCGTGTTGCTTTAACACGTTAGGTGTGAGTTACACAAGTGAGTGAGTGAGTGAGTGAGTGAGTGAGTCTGTGTGGAGATGTTCACTGTTCACACATCTGTCCGCTCCGTGCATGTATCACTGCGCCTGTGTGGTGTTCACTTCTAGCATGTGTTCACTATACGATATAATTACACTGAATAATGTAATAAACCTATATATGAACATGTGCATACACTATGCATTACACGCGGATTACGTGGATATGCACATCTATAAAGTATATGAACACATGCACCCCACTATCACTATATTTTCACACGAAATATGCACTTTGTATAATTATTAATAGTTATGTATGTAAATACACTGTATACGTTATATTATTACTTATTACAGTTTCACACATATATATATACTGTACGATGCGTCACACTATACTTACAAACTATACGCACATTATCTTTACATTGTATGCTTTGTGTATACCTGGTACTTCATTATGGCTAGTGCAAGAACATGCAATGACAATAGTATTCTATACATGCACTGTATTAATAGTTTTCACATCATGAAAGTAATAGTCTCTGAAAGTAAATTAAGTAACATTTATCATACAATTGTTTATAGCATTAACATGTAAGACATTAACATTGAATAAGAATGTATTAGTTACGGATATTTTCAAAGATTCTATGTCGTTTTCTTCTGTCCACAGGCACGATTAACTTTGAAGGAGAACCGCTTATTCTTCCCACTGTAGATAACGACCAGGAATCTGAGCCTACTTTCGGCAATCCGGGCATCAATATTCCACCAATCAAAGTAGAGGATTTGTGGGATTACATCCGGGCTAGCAAAGAGAACGACTATGACGGACTGAAACGAGAATATAAGGTAATAAACTCGTGGGTTACTTTCTTTTGCTCGTCAGTTTATATTTGTGTTTATTATGTCGTGTCTTATTTTAATCTGATATATGAATAAGATTTATAGTTTATTTATGAACCCATTGTATTTAGTCGCAATTAATCAACGTCTTCACATTATCCTGATTAATCATTGTTGAAGTTAATTAAATAAATGCCTTTCATGCATTTGTATACTAGATCTATACGTATTGGAAGCTGTTCTAATGGGTCGCGGCTGGGTGAAATGTTCCCACCTGACGTCAAACAATAATAACTCACTCGCTGTTCTAATGGTGTTCTAATGGTGTTCTAATGGTGTTCTTATTGATGAATTACAGCTAATACCTCCTGGCCTGACAGCTGATTGTGAAGTTGCTAAAAGAGCAGAAAACAAAGTCAAGAACAGATACGGCAACATTATAGCATGTAAGTTTACAGCCGCTATGTATGTTAATGTTTACAGCCGCTATGTATGTTAATGTTTACAGCCGCTATGTATGTTAAGTTTACAGCCGCTATGTATGTTAAGTATACAGCCGCTATGTATGTTAAGTATGCAGCCGCTATGTTTAGTATACAGCCGCTATGTATGTTAAGTTTACAGCCGCTATGTAACTTAAGTATACAGCCGCTATGTATGTTAAGTATACAGCAGCTATGTTTAGTATACAGCCGCTATATGTATGTTAAGTTTACAGCCGCTATGTTTAGTATACAGCCGCTGTTTAAGTATAAACTTTATGTCAAATTAGCAATGATGCCGAAAATCATATGTTGTTTTGTTCTTTCCAGATGATCATTCAAGGGTTGTTTTAGATACAGAAAATGGTGACGTCACTGATGACTACATTAATGCTAGCTACATAGATGTAGGTATTCTCCTTACAATCCATAATAATAATAATAATTATAATGTAGTAATTGTGTACTTCGTTAATATTCCACGCCGATGCATACTCAACGCACTGACGATATCTTCTAAGAAATACGATAATAATATGTACATAGCGTTAATCTGGCCTTGCTCTGCTTTATTTGCAGGGATATCACAAGACGGCGGCCTATATTGCAGCGCAGGGTGAGAACAAACTTTGATACCAATCTCTGAAATCCCTCAAAACCAAGGACAATTTCAATCGAAATCAATAATGTCTTATGTTAGACACATAATGTATACCTTACCATACAGCATATCTCATTCTACAAAATCCGAAATGGTATTGGGGGCTAAATACATCAATTAACCAGGCAACCTTTTTCTCTCTCACACACTCACTCGCTCTCTTTCTATCGATATTCTCTCTATCTCTCTCTCTCACACACACTCACTCGCTCTTTCTATCTATATTATCTATCTCTATCTCTCTCTCTCTATCTCTCTCTATCTTCTCTCTCACTCACACACTCACATGCTCTCTTTCTATCTATATTCTCTCTCCCTCTCTCTCTCTCTCTCTCTCTCTCGTGTTATTCTTCCCCTGAGAACAGTTTTCATGTCAGCTGAATGTTGACGGTATAACTGTACTAACACATATTCTCAGACAGATAGACACAGATAAAATATGTATCGTGCGGATGTGTATGTAATTGACATTTGTATAAACGAGAATTCTTCGTTTTCAATTACAGCATTGCCTCACAAAACAAATCTCTGCTAATGAGAAATTCCGTATCGTTTACATGTGTTCTCAACGTAATCGACCAACTCGTAACAAGGATGTTCTGTGCCTTGGTTTCATAGACCTTACAGCGCTACATGAGCGTGGCCTGCAATAGATTGTGCATCTATTATTTAAGTCTACATCCACTTCATTGCCTACTGTTTAATCGCTTGGATCCACAATACAATGAGGTTTTATCGAATCAGAGACAAGAGTCAAACGATTGACGATAATATTCATCACCCTGAACATATATACACTATTAACAGCTGGGTATCGATTCTCGAAGCTCTCATATCTACTACGATACCATGAGGACTCTTGTAGCGATCTCTAATATAATGGGGATTGCGCTCTTACGAGAACGCTATTATCTCGTGGACATGGTGGATATGAAAGCTTCGAGAAACGATACCCTAAGATTTAGTAAGTAATAACGTGTCTTTCTTACTATATCATTCCATATTCATTGTATATAGCTCGTATCCGTATAAGAATCGCCAATGCTACTACAACAGGGAGCATGTCCTAGAGTAAGCTGATGATCTGGCAATGTACGACTTCCTCTTGAAGTCATGAGTGTGCTCCTCCGACCTTTACCGAGTTGATACGGGATCAGATATGAAACTGCACTAATCTCATTCCTTTGTGAAGGTCCTGGAGATGGCGGGCATATATAATGACCAGGTTGATGGCCGGTTTTCCGAAGTCTGTAATTCATAGATGGTCCACGCGTGTGTGCTCAGTGAATATGATCGTTTATTCTGCGCCTGAAGACGGGTTTTTCTGCCAGAACTTGCTTTGACCTTGCTTTGACCTTGCCTGTAGCTCGCGTTTCTAAATTGAAACGTTTTTCTCATCTATATGTGAAGCCATGTGTACACCATTTGATATGAATGCAAAACCTATTCAATTCGGTAGCTACTTTTCTGCTCGTTTAATGTTTCGTGATTGCTTATTGAAAACCATGACAAGTGTAATAATAATAATAATAATAATAATAATAATAATGTGTACATTTGCATAGCGCATTTTAACATCAAAATATCTCTTCACGTAGACAATTTTTGTTGAGTATTCAGATAATACCATATTTATTAGTAATCCATATAACAAGAGAAGGTCAAGGTCACTGCCAGACTGGAACAGATCTGAAAACAGTGTCGCGTGCGTTGATCGTGTGAGGTTGTTTATTCCTACATGTTGATCGACGTGGGTGTGCATCACATCACATTAGTGGGTGTACATCACATCACGTTGAAGTAATACAGTTAATGAGTTTCCAGTTCTCAGAAAGATCTCGGTTATGTTTTTTAAAACTCATCACTCATCTTTCTATATCTGTATTAAAGGCATAATATCACAGTTGATTGACCTGTATAATGGACAAACGAATTTCGATCTGAGACTAATTACGCTTG
>JAUTBZ010177210.1:8457-23301 GCA_032361785.1 Lepetodrilus galriftensis | reverse complement strand
TTCTGCTTGAACCACGTGTCTCATATATAATGTACTTGAAACAACGTGTCTGACATACTTGAACAACGTGTCTGACATACTTGAAGCACGTGTCTGATAAACTTTGAACAGCGTGTATGTCATACTTGAACCATGTGTTTGATATATCTGATATCATGTACTTGAACAACGTGTCTGACATACTTGAACCACGTGTCCGATAAACTTGGAACAACGTGTATTATATGTATAACTATTGACATAGATCGTCGAGAGTTTATATTAGGGGTAATCAAGATGGCAAACACGTCATACTTGAACCACGTATCTCATATACGTGGAACAGGTGTATCTGATACTTGAACTACGTGTCTATTAAACTTGATACGACAAATATTTGAAAATATGGAATAATGTATCGCAATATTCCGTTATCTAATTCAACTGTATACAAATCCTGACAAATCCTGACGAAACGTTGATTATAGATATTTGTTTATGTTGATTTATTTTTTAATTAATATTCAAACACGCACATATATAACTTACATGATTGACAAATCTATTATTAATGCCTATGGAATATAATTGTACATATATTTTATTCAGACAAACCCGTAAACATGGTCAAGTATATTACAATTTACCACAACGAGCATGTAATAGCAGAAGGAATGATCGTTAATGCCAATCGAGCATGTATTTAATAATGTATCCTCTTCCACAAACACACATGCTGTCATAACTTATTACGAAATACTGCTTCAGTATTCATACACATACAATGTATTTGGTGTTATAGACCTCGATAGCATCTCCAAGCGCCATGGTTTACAGCCTAGACATGTACACGTATATATAATTGATCTTACCACACTTTTATTGCGTATTCTAACAACTCACAAATTGCCTCTGTACATTTCTTTACATAATTACCTCTGTACATTTCTTTACATGAATGTAATCGGAAATGTTGTTATCACACGTGAATGTTGCAACTTCCGTTTATTACGCCCCGAGATAAGGATTTCAATAAATATGCAGATAAAGTATTTCCTTGTTTATCTTCAATTTCCCTGATGAGCGGAGTCGTGCTCAGACACGCAATGCACTTTAAGTACGCAGAGAGTATATGGGTTAATCAAGATGTCATCACGCATCCTTCTCTGAAAGTACTCTGCCATTGATCAGCCAGTTTGTTCTTTAACACATGTCGTGCTACACATAGCATATAAACGCTACCTACTGTCCGTAATAGAACTGAGCTGTCCAAAGGCATGTATAACTATTGACAAAGATCGCCGAGAGTTTATATTAGGGGTAATCAAGATGGCAACACGCATCCTTCTCTGAAAGTACTCTGCCATTGATAACCCAGTTTGTTCTTTAACGCATGTCATGCTACACATAGCGTTTAAACGCTACGTTACGGTACGTAATAGAACTGAGCTGTCCAAAGGCATGTAGAAATATTGACAACGCCACAACGTAAGGGCAATGGTCACTGTTCCATTTCTAACGAGTTATAGCATCGAGGATGACTTCAACGTTGAAAAGTATCGATCCCGTCGGGTGTGAGTGATATGTAGAGATGCATATTGATACAAAATAATAACGCGATGATTGCAGATTCCAGTAACTGAACATTCTGAAATATATTTCATTTAGATTCCATTGATCTATATTGTACTTCGTTTCCTACGGGGGCTCGTCTGTACAAAAACGTCGAATCTATAAAGTAGCGTTAACTCCAACTGCCGTAGACTTCACCATTGCTAAGATTCTAAGTTACTTCATAGTTTTGTACAGAAGATCCTGGCTGGTCTACAGAAGACGCCCGCTTGTCTACAGAAGATGCCCGCTTGTCTACAGAAGATCCCGGCTGGTCTACAGAAGATCCCGGCTGATCTACAGAAGAACCCGGCTGGTCTACAGAAGATGCCGGCTGGTCTACAGAAGATGCCGGCTTGTCTACAGAAGATCCCGGCTGGTCTACAGAAGATCCCAGCTGGTCTACAGAAGATCCCGGCTAGTCTACAGAAGATCCCGGCTGGTCTATGTCAAGGATATGATGGCTCATTCTGATATCTCTTAATGGAAAACCAAAAGCGACAGCGCTCTTGATGACAACGGCCTAGCAAAGGGTGTCCTTGTTTTGCTTGCTGGATGACAAATGCGTGGCAAAAGATGACCTTATTTCGCTTCTTATCTTGATTAATGCTTCTCACGACTCGCACAGAGATATGACATGCTAGGAGAATACGTCTCATTAGAGGACGGACTCCTCGGGATCTTCAGTTTCTCGTCAGTTAACGTCTGGCACCGTGTCATCAACTTTGATGTGTCATACTGTCATAAATGAGTCGTCATTGCTTGATAGATAGCATACTGACCTATTTTCTTTTTAGATGCATGCAAATATTATTTTGCACTGGGTGTTTAGGAAGAATAATTGGTGTGAATGAACAACATCGTAATGGTGATGATTTGGTACTGACGAAGATTTGTTTTTCATGTTGATTAAAATATATGCTTTTACTCTACAATTAAAGCGATACTTTTGGAAAGTCGAATTAAAGAATTCTCGTGAATTTTGTATTCGTCCTAATTAACCCTCTCCATGGAGAAGGCAACCGGAGATGACCTAAAGGGCTGTACCTGTGTCTAATCCAGCAGGGACAGGGTTAAAGCATCACCTTTGGAAAGCATAAGTAAAGAATTATCGGAATTTCTTTCATCGTAAATATTAAAGCGTTACCTCTGGCGTTGACTTTCAGTAGGAGTCTGTTTACGATGAGGTCGTATGCTTTATCTCCTGCGACACCGGAATCCTTGAGGAGCTTCTCTGTGGCTGCGAGACAGATCCCGTTCTCCCTCAGCAACTTGTCCACTTCATTGAAACCCTGAAACCACATTGGAAGCACGTACAGGTCTAATTTACTGTCATATCAGAATATAGCTTTTAGATATACTTAAACAAAAGGTGTACCATTTGAATGAATTGTCATGTTATCATAAATTCATTGAACAATTTCCCAACTTTAGTCTTACCCTGAATGTCGCCAAAACCTGTACTAACGTTTTATTCAACCGTCGGGAAGTTCTTCATAAATAGTATTAATGTTTAATTTTATTGTAAGTTTTATGGACATTTCACATATAATTTTATCTTTATTTTAATAACATATTATCTCATAAATCGCAAAGGGATTTGGCTGTATACACTTTTTAATTGCAACGCACTTTTATTTATAAAGATTTAATGTTATTTTAGTCTATGAGTGAGCCATTAATAACTGTTTCTGTCTGTCTGTCGGTCTGCCTGTTATGAAACTCCATGCACGACGAGCAACGGTTAACGGTAATAACGTCTGCCCTCATGCCCAACCAACAGCACTAATGCCCCAAATAGCGTTAACGATCATACCGTAAGCGTTAGTTGGCGTCTTACTATTGTTAGTAGAGCAACATTGAAACGTTACACGTTGTAATATATTCTCAATGGAGTCGAAAAATCAAGATCTCTTCCCGAATTAATTGATCATGAACGTGTTAAATTTGCAGACATACATACATACAGAAATACATATAATTTTATTTCTCAAACGCTCAATGCTATGTAGGGCCACGTTACATGTAAACATAAAATGATATGGCGCTTTTGTAGCAAAAGCGATATCTATTCTGAGCAGAAAATATCGAATTGGCGGAATGTAATTCAATGGTTTAATCATCTAACTGAGTCGAGGTAATAGTGCAATAGGTTATTGTGTGCTAACCTAAATCCATGTTCGATTCCGCGTTATAATATTGCGTCTGATAAATATTGTCCATATTTGACCCTCTTCATCCTGGGAGCCACCATTCGTGCCTTGTGGATTTAATTAATCAAACTGGGAGAAAGGCCAACACCAATTTTTGACCAATCGGAATCGCGTTGAGTCTTTCCTGCAAGATTGGTAAACGATCACATAAATCCACGACGCGATATTAAATATGAAAATGTCCGCACGTTATTTTCACTCGCAGAAGTAATTTTAAAATTATGTTGACTCAACTTTTAGTAATCTCTGCAGTCAAGTTTATTTAAATCTCGAAAGCATTGACATTCGACAAGCGGATGATCTGTATATACGAGAGAGAGGTCATCCAGTGCGTTAATAATGTGACCCTAAACTCTGACCTTTGACACGCCAGAGCAATATCCTTTCACGGCGGTTGGCTTTGAATTGACTGCAGACAGTCTAGGTTGACTGCGATCATCAATAATGACGTTTACGTAAACGGAACGAAATACCCGTTTTGATTAAACGGAATCAGTCTATAGTAAGCTCTTGCCCGAATGGCAGTTTTCAATAGACACCGTCGGTGATCATATCGACACTTCCAGGGTCACGTGATTCACCACCAGCCTCGCAATCAAACCATGGATACTTTCAATAGTTTATTTTATGCCCAGAAGAGGATTCTGTCGTCCCCATGATGCGAAAAGGCAATATTTTTACATAACTCAACTTCATTGGGAAATAATTAAAAGGAATATGGAAAATAGGCCATGTGGACTCCTTTGAAGCAGCTGCGAATTTAACAGGCGCATGGACGGTGATATGCGGTTTCCAGCTCAGAAATGTGAGAATAATAATAGACTAGCTCTGTTGTCGAAACCATGGAGTGCGCTCTATTAATTGTCGCGAGAATTTCCGTTGGTTTCAAGCAATGAAATGAAGCTTTGTTAGGTTATTAGCATGAAAAATAGTCGAGCGAAATAAGATGACCCTCTGATCTGATGAATATTTCATGTTATAATAGGATTGGATAATTGATTGGATAATTGTATGATAATACTTAGTCATTTATTATTTCACAACAGTATGTCAATAAAATAAAATTTGGAATCAGCATGAATAAATATCGGTAGGTTTTAGCATCTTAAATCTTATGACGTTTTATTTAGATATACAGTAGACATTTTATGACGTCTAAATATAGAAAACAAAAATATATCAATAAATAAAAAGTATTTAAAAAAACAAACAAACAAATAAATAAATAAATAAATAAATAAACAAACAAACAAACAAACAAACAAATAAACACATAAATAAATGAATGAACAAACAAACAAACAAATAAATAAAATAAAACAAACAAACAAACAAATAAATAAATGCTACGACATTCTTATCGAATTCTACTATGGCAATGCTAATAGTATTTATTGCAGCACACGACGCGCTATTCATCCCCACGAGTACGTGGAGGATTACGTAAACTAACGACGTACCTGAATTCCGTAGCTAGATTCTTCGTATACGACGGACACGTACGTCCACTTGAGCATCTTGACGAGCTCCACCATCGCCTGGGCCTGGTTGACGTCGGACGGGATCGTCCTCAGGAAGTAGGGGAAACGTTCTCTGTTGCTCAGCACCGTACTCGTAGAGAAGAAGCTGACCTGGATAAGACAGGAAGCTCAGACTGAACATTGGGTAAGACAGGAAGCTCAGACTTAACATCGGATCAGACAGGAAGCTCAGACTGAACATAGGGTAAGACAGGAAGCTCAGACTTAACATCGGATCAGACAGGAAGCTCATACTGAACATTATGTAAGACGGGAAGCTCAGACTGAACACTGGGTAAGACGGGAAGCTCAGGAATCATTATAAAAGAAATGGAAACAATTGTCACAAAAAGTCACAAAATTGTCACAAGAAGCTGATCTGCGTAAGATAGGAAGCTGAGACTGAACAGTGGATAAGACAGGAAGCGGAGACTGAACAGTGGATAAGACAGGGAGCTCAGACGTACAAGACGTATACAATTTGTTGGTCTGAGAAACGCGTTAAGTAAAATAGTTAGCCATGATAAAGATAATAGGTGGTGGTCGTATAATTATGAATGACCATGCCGTAATGATGGTTATATTATCAACAATGATCATTTGAGTAATAAGATAGTGAATGTTCGTATTGTCACCAAATAATCATTCACTAATAGATGATGGTCGTATACTAATAATCGTTCATGATAATTCAGCAACAAAAATTATGATCGCACACATAATAGGCAAGCATGATCATTCCGTAATAGGTCATGATCGTAAGCAAACCCGATATGATTAATTTATTATTAGGTGATAATCATATACTGATTAATTAGTATTCACTATTCAGCAATGACGAATGACGGTCGAATAATCATAGTGATTATTCGACCGTCATCCGTCATGACTGAATAATAATTAATCAGGATTATCACCTACTAATACATTAATTATATCGGGTTGGCTTACGATCATGACCTATTACCGTAATTGTCATTTAATTACTGTAATACGGTCATGATGGAATAATCATTCAGTAATAGAATCCAGTGATGGTCGAACACTGATTAACGACAACACAGTAATACTTCAACGTTGTATAATAAACCCCAGGTCCTTCGGTATAAGGAGATATTCAGATAATTACAGATGTTCGCATTCTGATCGCTGGCGTCTATTTCTTCGGTAGCCGGAAGTGGCGGAAGAATGGCCGACTTCCGGTCCGTGTCAGCGCTAAGCGGGACAGTCTGGACGGTGTCTCGTGGACTTAGGCCACGTCGTTGGATAATCAGCCACGTCGCCTCACGTTACCCAAGTCAGCGAACATGATATGGTTTGATGATAGAAACATGGGTAGGCAATCGTAGACGCTGCAGCATTGCACGGATTCGAAAGACTGGACTTAATTTGTACCTTTGATTCCAATTTGGTTTTGAAACTTTTTGAGAAATGAATGAATGAATGGTATGGGTTCTCAAAGTTCTCGCATCTACTGAGAAACCAATGGTTAGGGCTAGGGCTAGGGCTAGGGCTAGGGCTAGGGCTAGGGCTAGGGCTAGGGCTAGGGCTAGGGCTAGGGCTAGGGTTAGGGTTAGGGTTAGGGCTAGAGTTAGGGTTAGGGTTAGGGTTAGGGTTAGACCTAGGGTTAGGGTTAGGGTTAGTGTTAGGGATAGACCTAGGGTTAGGGTTAGGGTTAGTGTTAGGGTTAGGGGGTGGAATTAATACAATGAATGGATCACCGCGTGAGGGAGTAGACAAGAATGGCAATTAGAGCTTCGAGAAACACTTGCCACAACATGAAGAACATCTAGGTAGACACACATTAACGACAACACCATTAAGAAAATGTATATACGCATTTAATTTACTACATGTGTATCCATCTTTCACTACTTCTTTTCATGTTACGTTGTTTTTCAGACGCACGAATCAACGAGTATGGGGTAATGGAGTCTTGCACTTAATCTAAACCTACGCACCGGAAACACAAACTCGTCACATGTTTACGCAGGTTAAAGGAGTTTTCTCAGAAGAACTAGACGAACCCTATGCTACTGCACGTTTAGAAGTAACAGCAAATATCCTGTGGAAAGTATATAACGGCAATGCGACTTGATGACTAGATTGAACCCGGATGTGTTCATTAACATTTATCGACATCTAGGGAAAGTTTATATCGCAGGTGTTATCGAGTACATGGCGGGAAATAACGAATAGCAAGCTAGTCTATGTCACACCTTATTCACACCCAAGTAGTCATATTACAACTGTCGGTAACTTTCGCGAAGATTTATGTCGATCTTCCCAGACCGGATTTGAACTCGGAGCCTTTGGCTCCCTAAGTCCAACGTTCTACCATTGCACCATAATTCTAATAGAATACTTTTGATTATACTACATAGTGCTCTAACGCCAACATAATAAGATACGGCATGGTTGTCTCCCCTTATCATATAGCTAAGTGGACACTTGACTTGTCCGCTACATTATCAGAAGCAGTCAGCGATCAATTGATATCCAATAGAGCCCGAGGAAAGAGCTTTTCTTGGTTTTCCTTCTTATTACTTAAAGTGACAGTTCCAGTCTTGGCGCCGCTGTACAACGTCGTACGTTTTGACGTTGCTTGTCGTCGTTGGCAGCGTCTTGGCACAATTATCAACAGGCACCGCGAGTGGTCAACATATCCAGGTCAACTACATGATGTCTTGAAATAAGGGCAAATTAGAACGAAACGGAGGATGTGATTGATAGCTGTCTAATAGAAGTGATGCTGGTTGGCCTACTGTGTGTAACAAGACCATGCTGATCATGGGATTCGAACACGAGTTGTGTGGAATTCTTGGCAAACACTTTATAGAATATTAGGCAAAGTGGATTAAGAAATAGAAAGTGAATAAATAAAGTGTGTTTTTTTTAGTAATATTCCAAAGTGCTTAAACTTGTATAATTTCCTAACAATTTGCGTAAAATAAGTTTAACCCTTGTCCACCAATGAATCTTACACACACTAAGAGCCAATGCGGGTATCTGATGCCATCAATGGTGGAACAAGGGTTAAATAAGTTATGCTTGTTCGTCATTCACAAATGTTTTGTATTTTTGTGTTTTTGAAATAAATATGTTTTAAGGGGGACATGCGTAAAGGTAACCAAGGGTAACTATTTTAATAACATAATCATCCAATATATCAGATTGCTATTGACCTATTTATGAAAACGATGCCATAAAGACATTATTAGCCCAATACATTATCTAAATTGCATTATCTAAGTAGGCTCGGTTAAAGTATTAACTCCAAAAGGGAAGCGTGTCCATTGATACTCAAGAAAACTGAAACTATAATTCACCATTTTCCCGTTTTATCTTAATTCCAGTATTTTTAGCTACATATTCTTTGAATTTCAAGCAAATCCTTTAAGAAACTTCATACAGAATCGTTCCGTTTTATACAACGCTACTTCTGGCTTTGTGGAGAATCGTCTGTTTTAGCAGTGTAGAATGTCATTTGTAGGCTTCCTTACGCGTGTGTGTGTGTGTGTGTGTGTGTGTGTGTGTGTGTGTGTGTGTGTGTGTGTGTGTAACCCACCACGAAGCTCTCGTACCCACTAAGAGAGCATATTGATCTCGTAGAGTTCAACGAACAGATGCCAGAGCGCACTGGTCCATTGGTGGCTACTAGATCTTCATAAAACAATGTTCTGTTTGTTCCCATACAGTGACGTCTACTCGTTACTCACAGACACAATATAGATTGCGTCGTGTCACGCGATGTGAGTCACAGTGACACACTACAGCAACGTCACGACGTCTTATGAGCTGCTATCTGTCTCCGAGATTACGAAACATTTTGGGAGTACGATGTCGTGTTCCTTAAGTTAAAGTTGTGTTCACAAATCCCAATACATGTTATAATATCCGGGTTGAATGCTAAAATTGTGTTATAACACGACTTTTTCCCCCCTTTATTTTCAAAACAATTTTTATTGGAAAAACTTCCGTGATCCACGAACAACATGTTTCCCTTATCTTTATTTTATTCAACAATATTTGTTTCCATTTTATTTAACATTAATGTTTTATATTATTTCTCCAGGCAATATACAGTCAGGAATATAATAGTGCAACCGCAAGATTTAATTAACAATACAATCTTAACATCAATAGAATACTATAACGTTTCTAGAGTATATTGAATATATTCAATATAAATACTGAAGAGCCACGTCTTCGGAAACTCGAGACGCAATCTGGAAAGATACTGGCCAAGGATATGAGAAGGACACTAGCTTATCAAATAACCTACAACCGTGGGACACAATTCGGTATCGGGACATACAGGGTAACTATGAAGCGAAATAGCTTGATAGCACCATGAAATTACATTGTCAATCATTCGACTCCGAGACAATAATCTTGAATAATTCGATTAATTATATATAACTTGAACGTGGAAATTGACCAAATAATACGATTTTCCGTTTCAATCAATTATCGGAAAACATATTAACTGAAGGTGGGTGATGTGACAAGAGTGGAATAGCCAATGATATGGGATGGACGGACAACGGATATAGGAAGTCGTCAATGTTTGGAATATACTCAGCGAAACTAATTAAGGAACGGTAGCCATTTTGGATACACATAAATGTAGCTTTATATAACGAAGCATTTCCATGTAGATATATATGAAGAAGAATAGCACTAGGTTCCTCAAGAGTTAAAAAATTTGGTAGAAAGATTCCACACAAAATATCTACCTGTGCCCTTATTTTATGTTGTTGAGGATACATTTTTCGTAAATTACACCGGAAAATTTCAACAATGACTCTTTCCTACAACTCAAAAAACTAAATAATATTAAATTGAAAGATGCAAACGTTGTAGACGTAATGTCGTCAAACGATGGTTACTCAGAATACATCGGCACCAATCGGCGGAATATATAGTGCGTACAGTAGGCACGATGTAACACAATCCATTAAGCGTATTCTGGATGTCAAAAAGGATAAAATATTAGCATACTCTTCGTAGTTTCCAGTGTCGTCTCGGAGTAAATAAAATATGATCTCTACACAAGATATTTTAAAAGGAATATTAACATCGAAAGTATTGGAGGAAAACAAATTGGTTTATGTTATAAATTGCCAATTAACATCTAGCAGAGTTGCTGTTGACATATAAATCTATCATTTACGGTTGTCGTAAAATTTCAAGATGGCGGACACTAAGGTTTAAATAGAGATGCAAATGATCACTTCGAATGGTTCTCTAATCCTAAGCACACTTGCTGGCGCCAGACGGACGCCTTGTTCAATATAGATATAGTTATGAAACTACCGTAAGTGGGTCGCATGTTTTGTCCGTCCTCTGAAACACATGGTCAAAGAGTGTGTACATACGGATAGCAGCGCAGTCACAAAGTCTATGTGGCGAAGATGACCTTTTGTCCGTCCGGATGATAATCATATTTAATATTTCCCACTCTGACCCACGCAGGCCTAAGAAACGGTCAATATTACAGTAACACAAGCGGCCTGTATGATTGACGTTCTATTACACATCTCGCGAGTTCTCGTCTAATAACAAGTGACCCGGATCTCGCCTGATATAAAGGAAATCAGTGTCAATTATTCAGGTATATAGGTTTGGTTTCAGTTTCGGGCAGTTTATAAGGACCGGGTCAAAATATGCCTCGAAACTATCGCTAGGCGTTATTTCGGTGATAGTGTGCGTGCCATTAATACAATCATACAATCATAATTATTACCAGTAATAACCGTAATGAATGTCTATAATTAGCAGTAGTAGGTATTAACATGATAGCCTGGTCACCTGATACTATTCGTTAATTAACGATGAAAGCGTTCGTGAAATTTACGAATCTACGTAAAATCGGTTGCACTTGCTTACATGATCACGGCCTTATAATACAACCATAATTAAACCGCAGTAGTTGGCCTTGTCAAATACTAATAACAATTTACTTTAGAAAAACGTGAGTTTACGGAATAATGCCAGTTATGCTTAAGTAACGATAATAAATACATTGCAACAGTATAGATGAACAACATTTGGGCTTATCTAATAATACTTTAAAAAATGCACGTAATTTAGAAAACATGATGTTACGAAATGTCCGTAAGAAAGATTAACATTACGATAATTAAAAAAAATACAATACTATAGCTAAACAGCAGTTAATGTTGCTTAATAATACTAAAAGAAATGCACTTAACTTAGAAAACGTGATGTTACGAAATGTATGTAAAAAGATCACGTTACGAACATAAAACAACACAAAAGAAGTTAGGTACAGCAATGTCTGGGATCACCCAATGTTGAAAGTAAGCATTTACTTCACAAGCTGTGATGTTACGAAATGTATGTAATGCCATCTAACGACTACGTCAATACTGTTATCATGTTGTTTTGCCAAGTTATATTCCTGGCATAATCTTGTCGTCTATTATTCCAATCTACATGCAGACAACCGTGTCTAATTGGTAATTTTACCTGATATAAAGAAGTATCCATTTTCGATATTGATCGCCATAAATAAGCCCCAACTAACCCGCTTTATCTTACACGTACGTACTTTATACTGTAATTATTAATAAAAAGAACTTCCTTTTTTCTTAAACAATTCTTGAAATAGCCCAGACTAATGTCATAGTCATAGAATGACGCCAATCCTGAGATTCGAACCCGAGTAGCTGAATTTTGAGTCAAGCGCTTAAGCCAAAGTGGATAGCACCACTTGCGAAAACCACTATGAGTATCACAGTAATATGACTGATTTCCACAGTCCATTTACAAAAGGAATTGATCAATTTATGGTGTCTGCCAATGTCAGTGGATGTACGATTCCTCGAAGCCAAAATCAACCTAAACCATTTGCAACTATCTCAAACCGGAAGGTAGCCATTACTCTGTAGAAGCTACGTATACCTGCTGGCGACGACGCCTGGCGAATACTGTCAATTCGCGTTATTGTTTAAGTACGGTTCCTGTCTCAATGAACGTTTGAGATTTAGGTGGGCACGACATTGTTTAACGGAAACGCGAAGCTGTCTCTATAATTTAGGCTGTATTCGATTCACGACCCGATCAACACTAAGGTGACACTCGAGTGATGAAATTACCAAATAGAACGTTTCACGATAGAGAGAGAGAGAGAGAGAGAGAGAGAGAGAGAGAGAGAGAGAGAGAGAGAGAGACGGAGAGAGAGAGAGTGAGTGAGAGAGAGAGAAAGAGAGAGACAAAGAGAGAGAGATGAGGAGAGGACAAATGTATACTCCCCACTTCAGCAGGAGAAAACTCTCGAATGAGAGCTGCAAGATGACGAAAGAAAGCACGGTTGGATTAAAAGTAATGTAATTATATTCGTCATTTCTTTAACATGTTGACAATATATTCTACTAAAGCAATTCAGTCTAAAAATTGGGTCAATGAACTTATTAATTTAAATTGTGTACATCTTTGTTCACTCAGTGCTTACTCCTGCCGCTCTATTCAAGTACTTAATGCGCATGCTCCTTAACCTCACACTCATATCCACTATGAGACCATAGCGCTCTCGTAACTGCACGATCTCCATGTATTAGAGATCGCTACCAGAGTCCTTATGGTTTCGTAATAGATACGAGAGCTTCGAGAAACGATACCCTGGATACAATCGAATACAACCTCAGTATATTAAAGCTCTACGGAAATTAGAGGATTGTAGTTCTTGAGACAACTTTGTCAAATGGGGATAAGGAGATCAAGAGTTGTTTAAATAAAGAGGATTTATGCTTCACAACGTAGTGCACGCATACCCACACTAATGGATTTAACAGTGTTCGCAATGATATACGTTGTAAACAGCCTGGGTGTCGTTCCACGAAGGTCTCTAAAACGCGGTCCTAATGTCCCCTTAAACATACACCACTTACACAGTGTGCTTTAAGATGCTCCTACTGGTCTCGGCCAGCGGGTTTACCCCTTTGGCTCATTCGGTAGAGCGTTGGACTCAAAATCCAGCAACTCGGGTTCGAATCCAAGGATGATCGGCATGATCATCTGTTATACAGGGAAGTAGTAGCGTATGAAGCGAGCAGTCACCGAGTCTGGTCCGCGAAGATGTGTACTGTATGTTATTTAGTACTGGGATAGCCGGAATAAATTAGCTGCATTTTACTTTGATGTGAGCGTAATGCTTTCATGTATGTAAATGGTTTGTTTCACTGAAATTGGACGAATTGGTCCCTTCAAGTTATGTTCCCATCAACAGCCTTATCATTTTCTCCGGGGTAGAATGATTTAGTGCACATGTAGCATGTTGAGAGCAACAACATCAGTAGTAACAGATAGTAGTAGTAGTAGCAGCAGGGGTGGTGGTAGCAATATGGTAGCAGTGGTAGTAGTAACAACAGTAGTAATAGCATGCTATATATAATCTCCTGCATCTAAATGCAACCCACACATTCGTTAAGAGATCAATAAATGTAGTATTTACTAGCTCATAATTCAACATCAAATATTGTTTGAATTAACACAAAGACCACGGTTTAAAAAATACCATCCTTTGACATTTTTTGTCATAGATTTCCACATTAATCTGTTTGATCTACCTTGGATCATTGGATGCCAATTATTGGATACATAGAGGATTATTTCTCATTAATTAACGCATGTTGCAGGTCCGTATCATCTTGATTAATGCCGACGATAACGACATTATCATTGCAAGAGCGGTGTTTTTTCCCCCCAAGAGATGAAAAGCCTGTTGTAACTTTCAAGAACGAGAATTTACGACAAGGACGGAAAACTAAAATAATCCTCCTGATGGATTTCCAGATTGTCACAGAGAAATGCTCATTGAGAATCGAACCCGGACTTCCTCCCTCGTCCAAAATGTCATCAGATAGTTTTGTAAATTCTTTGATCTTCACAGATTTAGAACTGCAATTAATTTCTCTCCGATTAAATTTGATAGCAAAAATCAATAACATGGATGACGTTAAGCTTTTCCTCGTAGTGGAGCGTACTTGACCCTAAAGGTTTGTTCATTGATAACCGATGTCTGAATCGAAAATTAATTCGACTATACATTGTTGGTGATAAAGGCGTTATTGAGTTAATTGAAAGCGGAGTTTTTTCGCCGTTGACAGGTAATTTCGCATGCAACCAAGATGTTATGAAGAGGTTGATCGTATTGAGGTTTAGTGAACCGTGTGTGTTGTCTGTATGACGTGTGTTGGTAACGTAGGTTTAGTGTGTGATAAAATGTGGGGTAACCTGTGTGTAATGGGTGGGTGACGTGTGGGGTAACATGGGTATGGATTGTGGAAAACGTGTGGGCATCATGTGTGTAGTGCGTGGGTAACATGAGGTAACGTAGCTGCAGTTTTTAGGAAACGTATAGAACTATATGTGTGTAGTGTGTGTGTGTGTGTGTGTGTGTGTGTGTGTGTGTGTGTGTGTGTGTGTGTGTGTGGAGTGTGGGGTAGTGTGTCTTTGTATCTATCTTTTTATGTATGTAAAAATTAGGGTAACAA
>JAUTBZ010177209.1:0-48887 GCA_032361785.1 Lepetodrilus galriftensis | reverse complement strand
TATCAACATCAAATGATAGATTTGAGGGAGCTCACCTGCTTTGTCCAGGTTGTGCCCACTCTATCATCGTTAGAGAGTTGATGAACTGTACAGATGATAACTTAGTTATCTCTTCAAACACAGGTTGTTTAGAAGTATCAACTGCTGTTTATCCATATACTTCATGGGATACATCATGGATACATATCGGATTTGAAAATGCTGCAACGGCTATATCTGGAGCAGAAGCTATGCACAAAGCTAGAAAGAGAAAAGGGACACTTAAAGATCCTGACGCTCCTGTAAAGTTTGTAGCTTTTGGTGGAGATGGTTCAACTTATGATATCGGTTTTCAGTGGCTAAGTGGAGCAGTTGAAAGAGGTCATGACTTTACATATATCTGTTTAGATAACGAAGTATATGCAAACACTGGTGGACAGAGAAGTTCATCAACTCCTATCGGAGCATCAGCTACTACAAGTCCAGCAGGGCGTGTTAGTTATGGTGAAAAGCAGATGAAAAAAGATTTGGTTGGTATCATGGCTGCTCACGGAGCTCCATATGTTGCACAGATGGCACCAAACAAGTGGAAAGATATGCTTAAAAAGATGCAAAGAGCATTAGCAACAGAAGGTCCAGTTTACCTAAATGCTATTTCTGCTTGTACAACTGAGTGGAAGTTTGATCCAAAAGATACTATCAGTATCACAGATCTTGCGACTGATTCATTGGTTTTCCCTCTTTATGAGATTATCGATGGACGTGAGTTAAACATAACTTACAGACCTAAAAATGTAATCCCTGTAAAAGATTACTTAGGAGCTCAAGGAAGATTTAAACACTTGTTTAAACCAGAGTGGAAACACATCCTTGATGAGTGGCAAACAAATGTAGATAAACAATGGGAATATCTACAAAGAAGAGAAGAAGCAAAAGTATAAAACCTTAGACAGAGAGAATCCCCTCTCTTTGTCTAAATATTTCTAATACCTATCATCAACTACACTACATAATTAAACTATCTTGATATTTTTACCAAAATAATAAATATATTAAATTTATAGCTAACACTTTGCTTACAGTCTCTTGTTATACTTATCCTGTTTACAACATAAAAGGAGTGTCCAAAATTAAGATTTAACAATCTTTAAACACATATTAACAGGAGGAAAATTAATATGAAAAAGATACTACTATTAACATTAGCTAGCAGTATTGCTTGTGCCACGCTACTTTCTGGGGATTTTACAAACAGTACTACCAAAAGAAAAGTAAGCTATTCAAATGTGACTCACTCATCTTGGGGATACAAAGAGTTTAAAACTAACAAAACTATCAATGTCAAAAACTTATCTACTGATTCTATACAAAATGCTATAAATGAAGTATCAACTAATGGAGGAGGAGTGGTAAATTTACCAAAAGGTACGGTTTTAGTATCAGACAAAATCACACTTAAAGACAATGTAAAACTTATTGGTTCTTTAGATGATAACAACCTTCCTGCAACAAAATTCATACCTAAAAACGGATACAAAGGTATAGTTTTTAGATGTGATGCTTGGAAAAATGGTGTTATTAAAAATATAGAGTTTGATTCACATTCTCAAGATGTAAGACCGCTTGAGTGTTGGGGTGGAGGAAATCAAAACATCCTCATAAAAAATAATATTTTTAAAAATGTAGGATTAGCTCAAATAGAAGTTAAAAATGTAGATGCAAACATAAGAGCACAAAACAGAGGTATTATAAACGCTGTAAACTTTTACATGGATATGGATCAAGATAGAAACAGCCATATTACAGTTGAAGACAACTATTTTGATTCTATAGCTGAACATCCTATAGATTTTAGAAAGAGTGACTATATAATTATAAATAACAATATAGTAACAGATGCAATGGATGGTGTAGATGTATCATCAGCAAATCGTTTTGTAGAAGTGCTAAACAACGATTTTTCAAACACAGCAGAAGGTGTAAAAATAGTTGGAAATGGTGCAAGAGATATATTTTATCATAACAATGCAACTTATAATAATCCTAAAAGTTCTTATTGGGATAGTGGACATAAAGAAGATGGTGGTGGAAGTGGTATGTTTATCCAGTATAGTGTAGAGAATCTAAACATTTATGATAACTTGATAGATGGTGATAGAATGTCTATCAAAACAGATGCAGGTGGTTTACAATCAGCAAATCTAAAAAACAATAAAAGCAAAAATGCAAAGATAGAGGATCAAAATCCACAAAATATCAAAAATGCTTCAAAAAATAATCCATTCACAAACATAACTCAAAAACAAAAACAACCTCCTCTAAAACAAAAACCTACTATAAAACCAATAGCAGAAAATTCAAATGCAATCCATGGTGCAAAACTAGATAACAGTGGAAGTGGTGAGTTTTACAAGTGGGATGATGCAGATGCTATAAGAGGATTAGTGTTTAATGCAAATAAAGAGTTTTTATTAAAATCTGTAAAAGTTTATAATCAAAAAAACCAAGCAGACACAAGAGTTTTTTCACTATATGATAATCAAAACAATATCATAGATAGTGTATCTGTATATGTAGCTGAGGGAGAAAGCAGGGTTGTTTTAAACATGGTTATACCAAAAGGAGATGGTTATAAACTTATGGCAGATATACACAAAGGGCTATATAAAAACAACAATATAACAGGTTATCCTTACCAAGTTGGAGATGTTGCAACCATAGTTTCATCTGATGTTGGTAAGAAGTATTATTACTTTTTTTATGACTGGGAAGTGGAGGTTGATGGAGATTTGAATTTTCATCCAAAGCCAAAACAAAAACCTAGACCCAAGTTAAAGGTTTTGAAAACAAAAGCATTTATTCCTAATTTAGACTTTAGTAAAAACGATGTATATGGGAATGGTAATGTTATAACAGTAAAAAATAGCAAAGAATTAGAAAATGTTTTATCAAATGCACCATCTCATACAACTATTATACTAGAAAAGGGAACATACAAAAATCTAAATATAAATATACCAAAAGGTACAAACTTTATAACTATTAAGGGAAAAAATGGAGCAACACTCATACCAGCAGGAGACAATGGAAACTCAGCTTTTGTATTTTTAGGAGCAAATAGTCCAGAAGATGCAGTACACGATATCAACTTTATAAACTTAGAGATTAAAGGAGATGGAGGGCGAAAACAGTTTATCCATAGTGGAGATGACTCGACATATAGTGTTTACAATGTCTATCTTAAAAATCTAGATTTACATGGTTTAAAGATGGGAATATATTCTGGATTACATTCTCACGATTGGACTTTAGATAACTCTAAACTTCACGACTCAACTATCTCACACATGTGGTATATGATGGGTTGGCATCAAGCTGTAATAAACTCAACTTTTTACAATGGCTCTCACGATCAGTTAGCCATAAGAGGTTACTATCCAGATGGTGAAAAGTTTACTTATATAGGTGATGAAAATGATGATAGTTGTCACGGTAACATATATACTAAAAGTCGTAAAAATAGAAGTGGATTTTTAGCAAAAAATGACTGGACACATCTGATAAAAAATAACAAATTTTTAGCTTGGAAAAGAGCTGATAATCAAAGATATAAGGAAAATTCTCATATAGCTATAGCTTATGGTTTATATGCAGATGACCCAAAATGTGGAGCTGAGAGAGTTTACCTACCACCTCAAAATATAGAAATCTCAAACAACACTTTTACAAACAAAGGTGAAGAAAGTTCACTTAAAACAGATGCTATTTTAGTAAATGCTTGGGGGGATTTAGAGAGTAATAATCTTGCAAGTATAAATGGTACAAAAATTATAGACAACAGTTTTACAAAGTCAAAAGATAGTGAAAAGCTTATAGTCTTTGGAGATAACAGCGGTGGTATAAGACCAGATATTAGCAAGATTCAAACTTCAAATAACACTATAAAATAAAAAGGAAAAAAGATGAAAAAGATAATTTTAACAGCGTTAATAAGCACATTTGCTTATAGTAACACGACCGTAACAGATAATGGACAATCTTTTAATTTTGAGGTTGGAGTAAATGGTTTTAAAACAAATGACCATGTTCAATTTTTTATAGATGCAGACAACAATGCAAATACTGGTTATCTAAATGGGCATATAAAAGGTGCTGATTATATGATAGAAGATAATCGTCTATTTAAATCTCTCTCTTCAAAGTGGAAATGGCAAAGAGTTGCAGTTGACTTAAAAGTAAACAAACAAAGAGATAGAGTTTCTGTAAATCTCTCTAAAAATAAAACAGGAAATTTAGATAATTTTTCTGTCTGGGGATATTGTATCGATTCAAAATGGACTCAAAAAAGTCGCAACTATCTTGGTGAGTTTAAGTTTTCTAAAACAAATATAAAACCAGTAGTAGTAAATGATAAAAATAAACTTTTTGTAGATGCCAAAAATGGAGATGATAATTTTGGTGGAACTTCATCAAAACCTTTTAAAACTATTCAAGCTGGATTAGATCATCTTATAGCTGGGCAAAGTTTGTTTGTAAAAGCAGGTGAATATAACGAAAGATTAGTAGTTAAAAACTCAGGTACAAAAAACGAACCGATAGTGATAGAGGGTGAGAGAGATGCAAATTCAAATAGATTAGTAACTATTTTTGGTGGAGATTTAGTTCAAGCAAATTGGCAAAAATCAAATTTAGGAAATGGAGTTTATGAAACAAGAGATATTCCATATGCGTCATTTGCTATGACTATAAAACAAAATGGTGTTTATAAAGATATACCAAGACTAGATAGAAGTTATGAAGTTTTGGCATACCCTTCAAATAAAAAAGTTACAACAAGATATCCAAAAAATAGAGGTTTTTCTATAAACTTTTGGGATGGTATAGAGGCTTTATATGCGTATAAAAATGGCACAACATATATCCGTTTTAGAGATGGGAAAAACCCAAACAATCTAAAACTATACTCTTCAGTTGGTGCTGTAAACAAGTATGGAGTTCCTAACCCTCAAAATCTACCCATGAATGAAGGTGCAACGATAAAGATAGAAAATAAAAGCTATATAACCATCAAAGGATTTAAACTTGATGGTTCTCAAAATGGAGTTTTGATTTTGGGTAAAAATTCATCTCATAACTTGATAGAAGACAATGATATAGCAAATGGTCAAAGAAGAGTTTTTATAGCTAAAAATGCTCACCATAATTACATAAAAAATAACAAGCTTCATATGCGATTGTTGAGTAATTTCCGTCCTGCTGCTTGGTGGAACTGGTGGAATAAAAAAGGTTTAACTAACGAGGAAAAACATAAATTTGCAGTAGCACAGCATTATTATGAAGTGTATAAGTATGAGGTTGGATATCTTACATTTTCTCCACTTGATGATTGTGGAGTTTTTGTAAATGGTGCAGGGGCTGAAAATGATATATCTCATAATGAGATTTACGATACATTAGGTGGAGTTTTAGGAGAACAAAGAGGAAAAATCTATATCCATGATAATACTTTTCATCACATATCAAGCCTCGCAACAGGTTTGGTTGTAAAAAACACAGAACCGACATATATATATAACAATAAAATGTATGATGTAAACATAGGTTTTAGAGTACAGTTAAATGTAGACAATAAAACTCAACGATATTTGGATAAAAAAGCTTGGTTTTTTAACAATATTATTTACAATCCAAAAGATGTCGCAACCTCTTTATATGTTTATAACAAAATTAACCCAGTAGATCCAAAAGGGCATTTTCCAACTCTTTTCTTTTATCACAACACTATTGCTGGAGGTATGAACCCTTTTTATCTTAAGAAAAATCTAGGTAAAAATGTTTATCTAATTAACAATATATTCTCAGATTCAAAGATGGATATTTTAGGTGCACTTGGCGTAGATAGTCATAACATAAAGCAAAAACTATGGAACCTATCAGACAATCCAACAACTATGCCTACATTAACACCTCCATCAAATTCACAAGCTATTGAGGGTGGTATAGATCTTTCAAAAGCTTTTACTATAAATGGAAAAAATTTCCAAGCTCTTCCATTTATGAAAGCTGGTTATTTTAAAGGTACAAATCCAAACATGGGTGCTATACAGTAGCTAACTTGGGTTGTAAAATAACATTTGCAACCCTATATAAAAAAGGATAAATTATGAAAAAGTCAATTGTATTATCGCTTTTACTTTACTCAACAACTATCATGGGAAGCAGTATAGAAAAAGTTGATGTTTTAGTAACGCAAGAAGAGTTAAAATTTACACTAAATGGAAATTTTGATTTAAATTCTCATATAGAAATATTTATAGATGCAGATAACAATCCAAAAACTGGGTATAGTAAAGGTGCTGTAAAAGGTGCTGATTATCTCATAGAAGATAACTATATCTATAGTTATCCAGCTACTGCAAAAGGTTGGAAATGGGACAAAGCAGATAGGGTTTTTTACTCATATATCTCACCAACAAAAGCTATCTCTTCTTTTTTATCTTTGATATTAGCTAACACTTTTGATAGATTTAACTATATCGTAAAGATTGTAAGTTCTGATTGGAAGAGTAGTATTTTAAGCTCAACTAAGATGCAAAAATTTCAAAATCATTCCAAACCTTTAAAACACCAAGATATCATAACAACCATGTTTTGGGTGGGAGAAGCTGGAGGCGTAGATAATGGATATATATCAAATTATCCAAGTGCATGGGAAGATAATTGGCTTTTACTTTATGGTGGTGTAGATACGCCAAATAGGCGTAATGGTTATAATCCAAAATATTTTATACCATATGAAAATCCATTTTATTTTGCACTCCCTTACAATGATTTTACTGATGATTATAAAAGAAAAGCTAGTGCCAAAAACATACCTTGGTATAGTGAAGCAAAAGAGGGTGAGTCACTATGTAGAAATAGATGGATAAAGATAAGCAAAAATGGACATACAGCTTATGCTCAATGGGAAGATGCAGGTCCATTTGGTGAAGATGATGTTGCTTATGTTTTTGGAAATAAAAAACCTAAAAATAACATAGACACAAAAGCAGGTTTAGATGTTTCGCCTGCTGTTAGGGATTATCTAGGTTTAAAGGATGTTGATAAGACAGATTGGGAGTTTGTGGATTTTAGTCAAGTTCCGATTGGTCCTTGGAAAGATATTGTAAGTTATTAAAAAAGGAAAAATTATGAAAAAGTTAATAGTTTTAACATTGTTATTAAACACATGGTTGATGGGAAACTATATAGATAAAAAAAATGTTAATGATTTTTGTTTGAAAAAAACATTGAATACTACAAAAAGATGGTATAAGCCAACTTCAGATGTTACATGGTTTATACAGTTAGAAGGGAGTTTAAAAAAAGATAAAAGTGTAGATATTTATGATGTTGATTTGTTTGATACAAGCAAAGAAGATATCTCAAAACTTCACCAAAAGGGTAAAAAGGTCATATGTTATTTTTCTGCTGGAAGTTATGAAGATTGGAGAGAAGATAGCGTTTTTTTTCCTAAAAATGCTTTAGGAAACAAGCTTGAAGGTTGGGAATCAGAGAGATGGTTAGATATCAGAAACTCTGCTTTAAAATATATCATGACAAAGAGAATGGACTATGCAAAAAACAAAGGTTGTGACGGAGTAGACCCAGACAATGTTGATGGGTATGAAAACAAAACAGGCTTTATCTTAACATATTATGATCAGTTAAATTACAATAAATTTTTAGCTATCCAAGCACACAAAAGAGGATTAAGCATAGGCTTAAAAAACAATTTAGATCAAATAAATGTGCTTAAAGATTATTATGATTTTGCTATAAATGAACAATGCAATATCTATAACGAATGTAAAAAGCTAAAACCATTTATCTCTCAAAATAAACCAGTGCTAAATATTGAGTATAGATTAAATTATAAAAAAGATGAGATATGTAGAGATATGTCAGGTAGTAAGATTATGACTATTTTTATGCAAGAAGATATTTTAGATGGAAATGGTGAGAGGTGTAGGAAAAAATAAGTTTTTATATTTGGGTGTTTAAACAACACCCAAATATTATATAATTGTTAACTAGTCTTTAAAAATAACTGGCAATATAACGTGATCGCATACCGTTTTATTATCTTCAAACTCCCCATCACACACTGCGGCTACTATGCTAGTAGTATAAGGAGGCTTATTTGCACCATTTTCTGATATGTCAAAATTTAAGTCGTAGCATTTGTATTTTAAGTTACCATTATATGTACATTCCATTGTATCAGAAGTAGCAAAAGTCTCAAGTTTTGTTTTTAAGTAGTCAACATTTCCTGTACTATTTTGGAAAAAATAGTAGACATTTTCGCTGTACATCCAATTATCCCAATTTAATTCAAAGAAAATTTTTCCTGCATTTTCACTTTTAGATATAACTACTGTATTTCCCTCTTTTAGTGAACTACCAGCCATTCTTGCAGATAATATTTTAGGGTTTCTAGTTGGCTTATTTGAGATTTGAGATGTATTTGCATCTATTACATACCTAGCATCAGGAAATTTAACTTTACTTTCTGTTGCCATTTTTACTTTGTAGTTAAGTTTCATAGTCATGTTTTGTCCATCTGTGCTATTTACTACAACATCTACATCATAGTCTCCTTCAGTTATATTTGGTACAAAAGAGAGTTTATAATGTTTATCATCTATTCTATTTAATACAAAACTATTTTGATTTGTTCCTTTTAGTGAAACAACAGAATCTAGGTTAAGTTCAATATCTTCAAGTTTTTCTGTATTTGGCTCAAAAGTTCCTCTTGAAACTCTTGAGATACTCGATTTTGCATCAATACTCATGTTCCCTACTTTAAGATTTAGAACAGGTTTAGAGATAGAAGACCTATCAGCGTCATTGCCTTTAGAGCCTTCTTTATCTGAGCTACCTCCACAACCAATCAAGGTTAAAAGTGCAATTGCCATTATCGTATTTTGTATTTTCATCGTTACCATCCTTTTAATTTAAAATATTTTATTTATATACTAGAATTTTTAGTATATTAAAAATAGTATAGATAAAGACTTGTGAAACTATTTTACATTTTAATAATAATATTAATTAAATTAAATATTTAGAATTATTTGCCGATATAAGTTAAATAATAACTTATGGAGTGTGTGAATGAAAAGAATTTTGTCTATATTTGGTCTATTTTTAGTATTGAGTGTTTCCTTAAAAGCTTACGATATTTTAGAGAAAGAGTTGATATATTTCCCTTCTGATAAAGAGGTTGGGTCTATTGTTATAAAAACCAATGAAAAAAAGTTGTATTATTTAGCAGAGGTTGATTTGGCTTATGAGTTTTCTATCGCTGTTGGAAAGCATAAAAAAGATAGATTTTACGGTACTTTTCCAATCTCTAGAAAAGCAAAGTGGCCTGAGTGGAGACCAACTGAGAGTATGCTTGAGAAAGAGCCAAATCTTCCAGAAGTTGTAAAAGGTGGAAAGAGAAATCCGTTAGGTGCAAGAGCATTGTATCTTGGTGATTCGGCGTTTAGAATTCACGGTACAAATAATCCAAGATCGATAGGAAAAGCAGCTTCACATGGTTGTATAAGAATGCACAACGAAGATGTAAAAGAACTTTATAAACTTGTATATATAGGAAACAATGTTTACGTAGAGCGTTAATAAATATATCTTGCAGTATAATAACTCTACTAAAATTAAAAGAAAGTAGTTCAGATATGACCGAAATCATCGCATATCAAGGTGTTCGTGGGGCATACTCAGAACAAGCTTGTAAACATGCTTATCCGCATATGAAACCCCTACCATGTGATAGTTTCCAAGAAGCTATGTGGATGGTAGAGCAGGGTGATGCTGATATCGCTATGATACCACTTGAAAACTCTACTGCTGGAAGAGTTGAAGAGATTTATAGACTTATCCCAAAGATGGCTCTTCACGTGATAGGTGAGCATTTTGAACCTGTTGAACATGCACTTTTAGCTATAAAAGGAACTACTCTAGAAGAGGTAAAATATGTCGCTTCTCATCCACAAGCTTTAGCACAATGCCACAATCATATACTAGAGTTAAACTTAAAAGCAGAAGCTAAACTTGATACTGCTGGAGCTGCAAAAGAGTTACTTGATATTGGAGATAGAAGTAGAAGTGCTATTGCTTCAAAATTAGCAGCACAGATTTATGATTTGGAGATTTTAAAAGAGAGTTTTGAAGATATAAAAGGAAACACAACTCGATTTTTTGTACTCTCAAGAAAAAAGTATATACCTAGTTTTGATAGTGAAAAAGAGTATATAACTTCACTTATATTTCAAGTACGTGATATCCCAGCTTCTTTATATAAATCACTTGGTGGATTTGCTACAAATGGTGTAAATCTTTTAAAAATTGAGAGTTACATGGGTACTAGTTCACTTGAAGGTAGTCAATTTCATATCGATATTGATGGGCATATTGATTCTCGTCCTTTGAGACTTGCTCTTGAAGAGTTGGCATTTTTTGCTGAAGATGTCAGAGTTCTTGGAACCTATGAGATGCATAGATTCCGAAAGAGTTAACTTATCTTTTCTTTGACTTCGTTGTTTGTTCTTACAACTTCACCACTTCCGTGTATGACTTGAGGTATGCAAGAAGTACAAATATGAACATCTTCCCCCTGACATACTGCTTTTACATAAACTGTTTTTGTGTGTTCGTTTGACTCAACCATGCATACGTTGCAATATTGTTTATCATTTAGTTCCATTTATACTCCTTTTTGTTAATAATGTAGCAATATTATCACAAGAGCAAATTTATTTTATTGATTTAGCTCAATTTTTGATATAATGATAAAAATTATTATTTAAGGATTATTCACTATGCCAATGTTAGACAGTTTTATGGTAGATCACACAAAGATGAACGCACCAGCAACAAGAGTTGCAAAGACGATGAGCACACCAAGTGGAGATACTATCACAGTTTTTGATTTAAGATTTTATGCACCAAATAAAGATATTATGAGTGAAAAAGGGATACATACGCTAGAGCATCTTTTTGCAGGTTTTATAAGAGAACATTTAAATGGTGATGGAGTTGAGATTATCGATGTTTCACCTATGGGGTGTAGAACAGGTTTTTATATGAGTCTTTTAGGAACTCCAGATGAAAAAAGAGTTTCACATGCTTGGAAAGAAGCTATGGAAGATGTTCTAAAAGTTGAAACTCAAGATGATATCCCAGAGCTAAATATTTACCAATGTGGAACTTGTGTTATGCATTCACTTGATGAAGCAAAAGATATTGCAAAAGATATCCTTTCTCACGAGATAGGTGTTATGGATAATGAAGCTCTTAAACTTAATGAGGAATTACTTAAAAACGCTTCATGTTAACAAACTCTCAAATGCGGGAAAGGGATCTAAAATATATATGGCATCCCTGCTCGCAGATGAAAGATTATGAAACTCTCCCTTTTATACCTATCGCATCAGGCAAAGGTGCATACTTAACTGACTTTGACGGAAATAGATATCTTGATGCTATAAGCTCATGGTGGGTAAATCTTTTTGGACACTCAAATCCTTATATCAATGAAAAAATCAAAGAACAACTTGAAACTTTAGAACATGTAATATTTGCAGGATTTACCCATGAAAGTGGGATTAGGTTGGCAGAAAGACTTATAGCTTTAACTCCAGAAAATTTACAAAAAGTGTTTTTTGCAGATAACGGTTCAAGTGCGATAGAGATAGCTTTGAAGATGAGTTTTCAGTACTATAAAAACCAAGGTGAAGTTAGAGATGTTTTTATCTCTTTAGAAAACTCTTACCATGGAGAAACTATGGGGGCATTGGCTATTGGTGATGTTGCTCTTTATAAAGAGATTTATGGCGAGATACTTATAAAAACAGTTCAAGCAAAGTCTCCTTCTATTGTAGATGAAGATAGTGCCATAAGCCACATGGAAGAGCTTTTTAAAAAACATAAAAATAAAATAAGTGCTGTTGTCATAGAACCATTGGTGCAGTGTGCTGGAAGCATGGCTATGTATGATGCAACTTATATAAAAAGATTGAGAGTTTTATGTGATGAGTATGGAGTTTTCTTGATAGCAGATGAGATAGCAGTTGGTTTTGGAAGAACAGGAACCATGTTTGCGTGTGAACAAGCTGGTGTTAGTGCTGATTTTTTATGTCTATCTAAAGGCATTACAGGTGGGTATTTGCCACTTTCTTGTGTACTTACTACTGATGAGGTTTATGGTGCTTTTTATTGTGACTATAGTGAAGGAAAGTCATTTTTGGATTCTCATAGTTATACGGGCAATGCTCTTGCATGTGCGGCTGCAAATGCAACTTTAGATATCTTTGAAAATGAAAATATCATAGAAAAAAATAAAAAATTGATAAAGTCATTGAGTAGTTTAACTCAAAAATTTAAAACACTTCCAAATGTTAAAGAAGTCAGACAACGGGGGATGATAGTTGCTATAGAACTTCAGGGGTATAAGAGTGAAAAACGGATAGGTTTAGAGATATATAAGTATGCTCTCTCCCATGAAGTGTTGCTACGACCTCTTGGAAATGTAGTTTATTTTATGCCACCATATATCATAAGTGATGAGGAGTTAGAAAAGATGATAGATGTCGCATATAAAGCAATAAAAAGTTTGGAGTATTAATAAAGATGCATATTTTACTGGTTGATGATAATAAAGAGTTAAGTTTTGGATTGAAAAAGTTATTGATTGAGGCAAAGTATCAAGTTGATTGTGCTTTTGATTTAAAAGAGGCTCAAAACTATGTTGATAAAAAAAGTTATGATTTGATTATCTTGGACTGGATGCTTCCTGATGGTAGTGGAGTAGACTTTTTAAAGCAAAACAGAGATAATAATTTGACTACTTCAGTGTTGTTACTCTCTTCTAAGAGTGAAGATATCGAAAAGGCTGAGGCTCTTGATGCTGGTGCAGATGATTATATGCAAAAACCTTTCTCAAACATAGAGTTACTTGCTCGCATAAGGGCGATTTTGAGACGAGAAGGTATACAGAGACAAACTATCATAAGTATTAAAAATCTTCAAGTAGATTTATCAAAACGAGAAGTTTTACTTGATGGGGAGTCTATTAAACTCTCTAACAAAGAGTTTGAGCTTTTAGAGTTTTTACTTTTAAACACAAACATTGTTCTTACTCGTTATCAGATAAGTGAACATTTAAATCGAGATTTTAATTCTTTGAAAACTAGCAATATAGTGGATGCTCATATAAAAAATCTTAGAAAAAAGTTAGAAAGTGCTTCGGAAATCATAGAGACTGTTAGAGGTGTTGGGTTTACTGTTAGAAAGTAGGCATATCAGATAGAGAAGTCTCTATCTGATATCGTTTAAGATTACCACTTTTTACCGTGACAATCATAACAGCTTACTTTATCACCTTGTTTATATGTTTTATGATCTAATTTTCTATCACTAAACATTTTTGAAAGTGAAGAACCACGCAAGTCCTGACCATGACAGGCTTTACAGTCAGTAACTCCATTATCTTCTGCAACTCTTCTATGGTCTCTTTCCCATTTTTTACCTGTTGTATGCATACCGTGAGGACCTTCATTTGTTGTTGATGGAACACTCGTATGACAAGAAGTACAATCATTTATAGTTCCTTTATGTCCTTGCACACCTATACTTTGTAAGTTATCTTCATCATGTGAACTTGGATATATAGCGTGTGTTGAACCGTGACAAGCTGAACATTGCATCTTTCCATGTCCTGTACTAAATCTATAAAGACTATGCCCATTTGATGGTTTATTTGCATTTGTAGCAAAACGACCATTGTTAAGAGTATCTTTTAGAGTACCAGTAGTAAAACTTGTAACTGCAGTTGTATCTCTTACACCATCGTGATGACAACTTTGACAGTTTGGTTCATCTAGCCAACCTTCTCTATCACTTCCAACAGCATCCATTCCCCCATGGCAGCTTTGACATTGTATCTCATCAACATTTCCCATAGCCCCTCTAAGACATTTTGTTGTGGCACCAGGGTGACAGCTATAACATGCACTTCTATTTGTTGCATCATTTAGCCTAACTCCATTTTTATCTTTTACATTTGCATGTCTTCTATGCAATGCTTTTGTTAAAGATGGAACACCTGATAAACCTGCAGTACCAAGTGCATTTGATTTATGACAAGATGCACAAAGTATAGGAGTTCCAGCTTTTGCTGTATCATAAAGTGAACTTTGGTAAGTGTATCCTTTAGTTTTAAGCTCTGCTAGTTTTGATGAAGATATCGTTCTATGTAGTTTTAGGATATTTAGCTTGTAGTCTTTAAGTTCATCTGCATTGTTTTCCCAACCATTTGATGGTTTTGCTTCATCATTTGAGTTAGACGCATGACATTTTCTACAATCCATCTCATCACTAACAGGTAAAACAACATTGGTAGAAGCCAATACTTTACCACTACTATCTTTTGCAGTTACAGTAACTAATGGATAGTAGTTTTTAGTCCCATCATCGTTATAGTTGATGATAGGTATACCATCTGCTTCCCACCAATTGTGTGAAGAGTTATATTTAAGAGGTTGAGGAGTATGTGATGGAGTTTTATTTCCAGTCAGACCAACATCTTGAGCCAATGCATTTCCACCAAAAAGTGCTACAACATAGTCCCAAAAGTTTGTTTTACCTTCACTTGTTGTATTTATAGACTTATCAACTCCTCTTGAAGATTTGTAAGTTAGTGTTACACCTGAAGTTACATGTTTGTCACTTGTACCATCTTTTTTTATAAGTTGTGCATTTAAGTTGTTGTAAGGAGGAAGTATAGAAAATACAGAATAATCTTTTCCATCAACACAGTGCATACCTAAATCATTCCAAGCTAGAATAGTATAGTTTCCATCTTGAACCATTTTGTCGTAACCACTAGCGACATTTTTATCTATATAATTTCCGCCACCGTTATTTTGACCATCATTGTGCTTATCGTCATCTTTATCATTTGAAGAAGAACCATTTCCTCCACAGCCAGAAAATAGAAGTACCAAAAACATGGTATAAAATAGAGTTTTCATAGCTTATATCCTTATAATTTTTTTAGATTATAAGAAAAATTTATGAATTTTTTATGAATTTATTAAATTTCTTTAAATGTAAAATATACTGTTGTCCCTTTATCTTTCCATTGACTAAACACTTCTAAATTTCCTTTGAGTAACTGTGCTACTTTTTTACTCAATGCCAATCCAAGTCCACTGCTGTTATCTATGTTCTTTACATCCACACTACTTTGATAAAACTCTTTAAATATAAGATCTAGTTGTTTTGGTTCTATCCCTATGCCTGTATCTATGACTTTTAACATATACTGTTGTTGGTTTTGTTTTAGTGTTATACTTATAGAGCCTTCATTCGTGTACTTTATAGAATTTGATAAGATGTTTATAACAACTTGTTTAAATAGCTGTGGGTCAGTTTTTATAACTTCATCTGTAATTTGGATATCTTGGATAAGTTCTAATTTTTTTTCATTTACAAGTGGTTCAATCATCTCTAAAATCTCTTCAAGTATCTCTCTTAAGTTTACTTTTTGTTTATGAACAATCAAACTATTTGACTCTAGTTTTGAGATATCCAATATATTGTTTATCATAGCTAGAAGATGTGTTGCTGAAGTTTCTATCTTAGATAACATATCTATATCTTCATCTTTTAAGTTTTGACTTATCATAAGATGTTGAGTAAGGTTTAGAATAGAACCTAAAGGAGTTCGAAGTTCATGGGAAATTGTAGAGAGAAACATAGATTTTGCTTCTAAAGCTTCTTTTGTACTATCTAACATGGATATTCGTTCTAATTGTAAAGTTACCATTTTTGAAGTTGCTTCTATAAAGCGTTGATCTTTGTTTGAGTTTTCTTTAAATTGCTCTGCTATTTTTAGTGTTGATTTTTTATCTTTTGTTTTTGTTATTGTATTGAAAAAAGAGATAAGTTCTATCAAGTTCTCAAAGTGTAATTTACTCTGAAAATCAAGCTTATTTACAAGTGAACTAGTCTCACTCATAAGTGTATTAAATGATGATGAAAGTTTACCTATCTCATCGCTACTATCAACTGTAACTTGTTTTGTATAATCTTTTGTTTTTATAATTTCACCAGAGGTTTTTGATAGACTTTTTAAACCTTTAAGTAGTTTTCTTGATATCAGCCATACAGTAAGAGTAAGCGTTAAAAGTGAAAATAAAAATGAATATAAAAGCATCTTCTTTATATGGTTTAATGTTTCATAAGCTTTATCTTTTTCATATGAAAGATACATTTTCCAGTTTGATAAAATTCCTTTTAAATTTTTAGAAACTATGAGATATTTGTCATTATCAATTTTTGGCATTTTAAAAATCTTTTGTTTATAAGGAGGGATTAGCCATAAAAGTTTTCTATTTTTAGATTTAGTTAAATTTGTCAAGTTTTTATAAGGATAAAGCATCACGATTTTTCCCAAAAGAGTTTTTTTATCAAATGATGCATATGCCATAGCATAGAAGTAAAGAAACTGTTTTTTATCTAGTTTAAATGTTTGATTTATGTAGCTAGGTTTTGAAGTTGCTACAATTGTATTGTCTTTTACGGCTACAAGGATAATACCTTCTGCTAAATCATCAGCTTTTCTTTTTAACATGTTTGAAACTCTCTTATCCAAATCATTTGCGATCAAATCATCCATAATTTCAAGAGAAGCTAAAAATTTTGTCTCTTTTTGTCTATTTTCAAGCGAAGTTGATAGTGTTTTTATATCTTCTTGCAACTCTTCTTTTAGTGTTTGTGTCTCTTTTTGAGAGAGGATTTTTGATTCAAATTTCCAGATATAACCCATCATAAAAAGTTGTCCTAAAGAGATAGCTATCAAAAGAGATATGAAGATTTTATAACTTATGGATAATTTTTTCCAAAAATTCATTTTATATCTAGCTTGAGTAGGATTTTTATATCTGTTTGCTGGGATAAGTTATCATCTGTATAACCTATAGCTCTATCTATGCATTTTACAAACGAGAGCATAGCATCTTTACTTTTTAAAACTTTGGGAGGCCTATGACCTTTATAGTGGGCTTTTATCCAGTATCTTTCAAGATGTTTCCTACTTTTTTGAAGCATATTTTTCTCAAATATCTCTCTTAAAGGGTTATCAAGAGTTAAGTTTAAAGGAAGTAATTTGTTTCCTTGTATGTATCTTTTTTGGTCTAGGTATATTGCTTTTACTTCATTTTTTGTTATCTTTTCTTGTGGAAAATTTTTGTTTGCAATTATATATAATGTTTGCGAGGATAGTGATATTTGTAAAAAAATGAGAAAAAAGAGTTTTAGTTTCATCTAAAAAATTACCGAAAATGAAAAGACTAAATGGCTTAAACGGTTTATACTATGTAGTTCATATTCTGTTTTGAGTGCCATAAATGGGTAAGGGCGGTAAGTGTAACCAATAAGCCCAACTTTGTCATTTGTATGTTCTATCTCATCATCATATGCTTCAGCTCTTAGTACTATATCATGGTTGTTTATGATATGCCATGTACTTTGTAGATAAAAATCATAATTTACACTTGGTGCATCATCGCTATGTCTAAAATAGTACTCACTTAGAAGTGTCCACTCATCAAACTCTTTTTCCATCCCAACAGTCGCATAAGTTGAGTGTTTAGAGTTCACTTCTTTAAAGTAACCAGCTCCAACTCCCCATGTATAAGACTCTTGTGAAGATTTTAGTGAGAGTGTATAGTGTTGTTTAACAAACAAATTGTTGTACTCATCATCAAAGTCATGGTTGTGTTGTAGTGAAGCTGATAGAGTAAAAGAATCATCGATGTTGTTTATATAACCAATACCTGTTATGAGCTTTGGAAACAAATTGCTCATGATATGTGGTGGTGTTGTAGTATCGTGAAGGACATTTATAGGAGTTTGATTCCAAAAACCAATGTCAGTGTTAAATTTTCCTGCATATAGCATAGTGTTATCATCAATTGGTGCACTGATAAATAGTCTTTCAAGATGAAAAGAGGTATTTACAAGATCATAATCATTTTTTCCATTTTTCTCAAATCCAACATCACTAGCTTCTATCTCTCCTAAAAAGTCAAACTTATCAAAACTTCCATAAAGCAAAATAGCAACATCATCAAGATCAAATCTGTTTTTTTCTTTGTTTATATCATATCTTGCAGATGTGTAGCCACCGAGGTATAGTGGTGTATTTGATATCTGGTATCCATGTCCAAATTGATACTCATCATTTGCATTTAAAAAAGAGACTAATAGCATAAGAACAACAACTTTTTTTTTCAAAATATTCCCTTTTTTAAATTTTGCCTATATTGTATAATCTTTTGGCTGATGTGTAAAAAAAATCAAATCGTTTAAGTATCCTTAGATATAATTGAATTATAAATAATAGATAAAATATTTTATATTTAAGGATTGAAGATTGCTAAAAATTGTTTTGAGTTTATTACTGTTTATATTTTTGCTTAGTGGTTGTGCTGGCATGAAAGTTCAAAAAAGTAACAACGGTTTTAAACCGCTAAAAGATAGTATTGTCGCTATAGTTCCATTTTACAACTATACTCAAACTCCTCTTGTTGGGTTTAGTGCTGCTGCTATTTCAAATGTCGTTA
This sequence comes from Lepetodrilus galriftensis, assembly GCA_032361785.1. Lineage (NCBI taxonomy): Eukaryota > Metazoa > Mollusca > Gastropoda > Lepetellida > Lepetodrilidae > Lepetodrilus > Lepetodrilus galriftensis. The sequence continues at coordinate 30,234 of JAUTBZ010177209.1, read as the reverse complement.
TGAAAAGTCATAAATTTCAGACTATGCCTATAAACCTAGAACCAAAACCCGAACTTTTAGTTGATGATAAAAGAAAATCAAACAAAGAGATATTAGAACAATTGCAAAAGAGAAAGATTCCATATCTATTAACAGGAAAAGTAACAGAGTGGCGTTATAAAGCAGGGATTGATGCTGAACCTGTAGTTGGTCTTATCGTAGAGATAGTTGACACAAAAGATGGAAAAGTTTTATATAGTAGTTCTGCTAGTAACAATGCCTCGTATGGTGACTCTTTAGCAAACAATGCACAAGACATACTAGATAAAATACTCCCATAATAAATGACATTTTTTAAAACAAGATTAGAGTCTGAGAAAATCTTCTCAAACTTAGGTGAGACAGTAGTTTTATCTACTGTTTTTATCACAATTTTATATTTTTTTAGTGATCAAAGTGTAACGACTCTTGATAGTTTTCAAGATTTAGCACTTCTATTTTTAGCTCTTATCACACTTTTTAATGGTACTTTTTCTGGAGTTTTATCTCTTTGTATATTGGCTTTTGGAATCTACTTTTATACCTTTAGTTATGATGTAAAAACAATTTTAGAGTATCTTGTATTTATCTTACTTTTTGGAGAGTTTCATTTTCATTTTGGAAGAAAAAACAGACAAGATAAGCAGGAAAAAGAGTATCTAAAAGAGAAATTTAGGGAACTTAGTAATGCATTTTTTGCTTTGAAAATTTCTCACGATCAACTTGAAAAAGGTTATCTTTTAAAGCCTGTAACTCTAAGATCTCTCATAATTGACCTTTCTGCATATAGTGATGATAAAGATAGTTTTGAAAAACTTTTTGAAACATTTGATGAGGCATTTTCATTAAAAGCAGCTCTTTTTTGCTCTTTTGATGAGGATTTAAAAGTGGTTCAAGAGATATCTTTAGGAGATTCTAGTGTTGGGTATGATAGTGAACATCACATGGTTGCTCAAGCCTTACTTATTAAGAAACCAGTTTTTTTAGCACAATCTAGTATAGAAATGATGGGAAAAGAACCTGTTCTTGCAGTGCTTCCACTTTTGGATAGTGATGAAAATATTTTAGGTATTTATATCATACAGAAGATGGATTTTTTAGAGTTTAACATGGATAATATATTGAAAATCCAAATTCTTTTAGAGTATTTGATTCAAGAACAACACTATAACAAAGTCAAAACCAAAAAATTAGAACATCTTGCATTTTCAAATTTAGATGCAAGGTTTGTTTTTGAGATAAATAGACTTGAAAGTATGCATAAACATTTTGATATAAACTCATCATTTTTGATAGTAAGAACTAAAGAGCCTACACTCTCTTTAGTGATGGATAATTTTAGACAAAAGAAGATGCGTCTTTTGGACATGGTTGAAAAAGTTGAAAAAGATGATGAATATTTTTATCTATTTTTACTTCCTCTTGAGAGAGTATCTGGGGCTGTTAGTTTTAAACAAAGAGTTGAAAATGAGTTAAAAAGTTTTGCTAAAGAAGAGTATGAGATATTGGTTAGTGATATAAAAGATATAAAAAATATCGAAAAATGGATGAGTGATGAAGTATAAACTTATAGCTCTATTTGTTTTTATTGGTTCACTGTTGTTTGAAGTTCTAGCTTTTAGGATTGATTTTAATGCCACGCAAGAGCTTTTACCCATGTTGAGGTTTTTTGTGTTTCATCTTATATCTAGTTTGTTGATGACATACGCACAGATATTATTTTTACCAAAAGCTTATAGTTTGCAAAAAAAGAGCATATCCTCTTTACTGTTTTTGTTTAATTTTATAGTTCCTGTCATGGGTGCTTTATTTAGTTGGTTGTTGATATTTTGGGGATTTGTAAAGAGTCAAGAAGTTGAGAGTTTGATTAAGATTGATGATATTGATATGGAGATTATATCTGAAGGCTTTCCTGTAGTTGAGCGTATCTTTGGTGAAGGTTCTCTTAGTTCTCTTTTAAAAGATAAAAATGCACCAACAAGTAAAAAGTTAAAAGCTTTATCAATATTGACAGAGATGAAAAGTAAAGAGTCGATGACACTTATAAAAGAGACACTAAGTGATAACGATGATGAAGTTCGGTTAGTTGGGTTTTCTATCATAGATAACATGGAGAAGAAAGTTAACGAAAAGATACACGAGCTTAAACATATCATCTTAACAACAAGAGATGATATAAAGAGAGCTACTCATCAAAAGGATTTAGCTTTTACCTACTGGGAGTTGATTTATCAAGGCTTGGTTGATGAGCAGTTAAAACACTATATGATAGAAAACATACTCTCTGAGATAAAAGCTGCAAAAAAACATATCTCTGAAGATGAAAAATTATATAAGTTAGAGGGGAGGGTGTTTTTAACTCAAAATAAGTTTCAAGAGGCAAAAGAGGCTTTTGTAAAGGCTTTGGACTTAGGTATATCTGAAGGAGAAGTATCTTCATTTATGGCTGAAATATCTTATCAAGAGAGAAATTATAGTCGCATAGCTTATTGGATGCAGAAGATTCCCAAACAGTCACTAAATTATCAACTTCACTCATTAAGATCTATCTGGCAAGGTAGTGTGGCATGAAAGTTTTGTTAGATAAAAACACTCCTATTGATATCCTTATCATAAGTGAAGGGACTTATCCTTATGTTCGTGGAGGAGTGAGCTCATGGATACAACAACTCATAGCTGGTTTGAAAGAGTATAATTTTGGTATCGTTTTTATCGGAAGTAAGAGAGATGATTATGATGGCATAAAGTATGATTATCCTGAAAACTTAGTTTATCTTTTAGAAGCGTATATGTTTGATTTTAGTAAAAAGTTAGATATAAAAGCAAAAAAGGGTGATGATAAAGTTTTAGACGAAATAGACTCTATACACAAATGGTTCAAGTCTGAAAATGAAGGATTTCCAAAAGAGTTACACTCTTTAGACTTTTATACAAAACGTGTTGATGAACAGTTTTTTTTACATAGCCAAAAAGCATGGGAGTTTATAACTAAACAGTATGAAAAAAATGCTTCAAATATGCCTTTTGTCAACTACTTCTGGACAGTTAGAAGCATACACTCTCCGATATGGATTTTAGCAAAAATAGCTAAAAAGATGTCAAAAAAGGCAAAACTTATACATACTCCTTCAACTGGTTATGCTGGATTTTTAGGTGCATTGTTGTCTAAAAATGACCAAATTCCTCTCATACTAACCGAACATGGTATCTATATCAAAGAGAGAAGAATAGACCTTTTATCTAGCAATTTATTTGCTTATGAAAAAGTTGATTTGTTAAAACAGAGTTATGAAGATGATTATATTAAACAGATGTGGATTAAGTTTTTTGAAGGTATTGGTCTGTTTTGTTATGATCAAGCAAATCCAATTCTTTCTCTATACAATGGAGCTAAAACAGCCCAGATTGCTTATGGTGCAAAAGAGCAAAGGTGTAGTGTTGTGCCAAATGGGGTTGATATAGAAAAGTTATCTTTATGTTTAGAAAAGAGAGAAAAAGCAGTTCCAAAAGTTATAACTCTTATCGGTAGGGTTGTTGCTATAAAAGATATAAAAACATTTATCCGTGCTATGCGTATAGTTGTTGATGAGATTCCTGAAGCTGAAGCTTGGATAGTTGGACCTATGGATGAAGATCAAGACTACGCACTAGAGTGTTTTCAAATTGTTCAAAACCTTGGACTTGATAAAAATGTAAAGTTTTTAGGATTTCAAAATATTACTGATATTTTACCAAAGAGTGGAATTTTGACTCTTACTTCTATAAGTGAAGGTATGCCTCTTGTTATACTTGAAGGTTTTGCTGCTGGTCTTCCGTGTGTGGCTACTGATGTTGGCTCTTGTAAGGAGCTTATAGAAGGTGCTTTAAATGAAGAAGATATAGCTATAGGAAAAGCTGGAGAAGTAGTCTCTATTGCAAATGCAAGTCAATTAGCAGAAGCTTATATAAAACTTCTTTGTGATGAAGAGCTTTGGTATAAGTATCAAGAAAATGCCCTTAAAAGAGTAAATAGTTTTTACACCCAAAAACAGTTTTTTGATGCTTACAAAGATATCTATAAAAAGGCTCTTACATGGCAGGGATAGGCTTTGAGCTAAAAAAGATACTAAAAAAAGGGACACTCTCTTCTATACTAGAAACTTACTCTATATCTGCAGTTTTAAGTAGTGGACCTTGGGTGATATCGATGATAGTTATCATGCTAGTTGGATTTGTTTCGGTTGCTATATCGAAGACTACTGCACAAAGTGATAACTTTCAAGCTATAACTACTTATGTTGTTATCATGGCTTCTAGTTTGGTTTTTAGTAGTTTTTTTCAGCTCCCCTTTACTAGGTTTGTAGCTGATAGGATATTTGAAAATAAAGACTATTTAGTTCTTCCTAACTTTTTTGGGCTTTTAGTGGTTCTTCTGTTTTTTGGAACTTTGTTTGCAGTGCCTTTCTCTTTATGGCTTTTTCAAACACAATCAAATCTTTTTATCCTTCTTTTTATAAGTACCTTTTTAGTTGTAAATGGAGTATGGATATCAAACATCTTAGCTACAAGTCTTAGGTTTTTTAGGATAACTATATTGGCTTATTTGGTTAGTTATATATTGATTTTTATTCTCTCTTTGGTTTTTAAGGAGATGGGTAAAGATGGTTTGATGCTCGCTTTTTTGATTGGAAATACTTTACTGTTCTTTATATTAACCATGGCTATAGTTTATCACTATCCATCTCCATATATAGTTCGGTTTGATTTTTTTAAGAGAAAGGGTTTTTACTTCAAGCTTGGCATAACAGGACTCTTTTACAATGTTGCTATATGGGTTGATAAGGTTATATTTTGGTACTCATCTGTTACTGGTGTTGTTGTGGTTGATAATTTACACTCTTCTATCGTGTATGATCTTCCTATATTTTTGGCATATTTGGCGATTATCCCTGGCATGGCTGTGTTTTTTTACAGATTAGAGGCTGATTTTTCTGAAAATTATGATAACTATTATGATGCGGTTAGAGATGATGGAACACTTTTAACCATAAGAAAAGAGAGATACAAGATGATAGATACTATCCGTTTATCTCTTCGTGAGATACTTATCGTTCAAGGGATTTTTAACTTAATTATTTTTATGATTTCTCAACCTCTTTTTTCACTTTTAAAACTTCCTCAGTTGTATCTATCTCTATTTTATGTTGATTTGATTGGAACTCAACTGCAGCTTGGATTTATGTCAGTTTTAGCGATACTTTTTTATCTCGATCGTCAAAAAGAGGCGATGATTCTTAGTATGATATTTTTTGTTGTAAATGCTCTTGGAAGTTATCTCTCCATTCAAGCTGGGCCTTACTTCTTTGGTTATGGATTTGCTATCGCACTATTGATAGTTTTTATCATAAGTCTTTTGTGGCTTAGACACACTATGCAAAGGTTAGAGTATGAAACATTTATGTTGCAGTAAACTTTTGTGGATTTTTAGCTTGTTTTTTATACAGCTTCATGCTGGTAAATTACCTTCAGTTGCTTTGTATTATGGCTCTGAAATAAGAGATGAGTTTATAAATAGTTATGATTGGGTTGTAGTAGATCCAGATCAGTTAGATTCTATCTGGGCTAGAAGATATGGAAAAAAACTTTTTGCTTATGTTAGTGTTGGAGAGTATGAAAAATGGAGACATAAAAAAGAGTTACCATCTTCTTGGAAATTAGGTGAAAACAGTGCTTGGAACTCTGATATCATGGATATTAGTGATAAAAATTATCAAAGTTTTTTACTCAATTATATGCAAAAACTAAAACAACATGGATATAAAAACTTTTTCTTAGATACTTTAGATTCTGTTTTTGCAACAAAACTAGATAAAACTCAAAGAGAGAAACAAAAAAGTGCTTTAGCAGAGTTTTTAAAAAAACTAAGAGAAACATTTCCAAACTCAAAGTTTATAGCAAATCGTGGTGTAGAAGCAATGGATGCATTATGTGAAAATGTAGATGCATTTGCTATAGAGTCGCTATATAAAGGTATAAATGTAAATGAAAAAGTCTATATAGATGTTCCACCTTCAGATAGAGAGTGGATAAAACTACAACTTGAAAATGCAAAAAAATGTGGTTTAACTCCTATCTCTATAGAGTATTTACCAGAAAAAGAAGAAAAACAGAGAGTATCTTTGGCTAAAAAGATTTCTGATGAAGGTTACGTACCGTATGTAACAGATATGTATCTAAAACATTTTGGTGAAGGTTCAGAGAAAAGGATAAAGAGAGAAGTTTTACTTTTGTATGACTCTTCACTTTTAAAAGATAGCGATAAAGTTTACTCAAGTGCACATCTTATGGCAAGTATGCCTTTAGAATATATGGGATATATACCTATTTTAAAAGATATCAGTAAAGGTTTTCCTTATGCTGGTGTTGATAGGTATAGTGGAGTTATAATCTGGCCTGCACGTTATGCGGATAATCAAGAGAGTTATTTTGAGTGGATTAAAGGTCTGATTTTAGAGGGACAGAAGGTACTGTTTATAAATGGTTTTGGGATGGAGTTAACAAAGAAAAGAGCTAAAGCACTATCTTTGAGTTATAAAAAAAGTAAAGGTACTAAACAGACACTCTTCTCTAAAGTCATAAAAAAAGATAAATCAGTTGGTATCGAGATACCTGCAATTGTAGATGATATCCCTTATAGTATAAGAGCAAATGATGCAAAAGTTTTTATAAAAGCACAAAATAGTTCAGGAGATAATTTTGATGCTGCAGCTGTTACTACATGGGGAGGATATGCGATAGCACAGAGTTGTGAAAGAGATATCGACAATGAACCCATGTGGAGTATCGATCCTTTTATCTTTTTTAAAGAGGCTTTGAAACTTCCAGATATCCCAACTCCAGATCCCACTACTCAAAATGGTAGAAGAGTTATGTTTGCACACATAGATGGAGATGGTTTTATCGAAAAAACTAGATTTGATACTAAACTATATGCAAGTGATGTTATGTTTAAAGATGTGTTAAAAAGATATAAAATTCCTCATTCCATATCGATAATAGAAGGTGAAATTGCTAAAACTGGGCTATATCCAAAACTCTCTCCAAAGATGGAAAAAATTGCAAAGAAGATTTTTAACTTGCCTTTTGTTGAGGTAGCAAGTCATAGTTATTCTCATCCGTTTAAGTGGCAAAAACTATCTGAAGGAAAAGATAAACTACACGGAGAAGGTGCTTACCATCTTCCTATAAAAGGTTATCATTTTAATTTGACAAGAGAGCTAAGAGGAAGTGTTTCATATATAAATAAATATCTAGCACCAAAAGGGAAAAAATGTAAACTCTTTTTCTGGACTGGGGACTGTTTGCCAAGAGAAGATGCTTTGGCTATGGCAGAGCTTGATGGATTAGGAAATATAAACGGTGGGGATACAACTATAACAGATGAGTATCCATATCTTGGTAGAGCCGCACCTTATGGATTGCTTCGTGGGAATTTTTGGCAGATATATTGTGGTATGCAAAATGAAAATATCTATACAAATGACTGGCTTGGACCTTTTTGGGGTTATAAAAATGTTATAGAGACTTTTAACCTAACAGAAAACCCAAGAAGAATAAAACCTATAAATATCTACTATCATTTTTATTCAGCATCCAAGATAGCTTCATTAGATGCACTTCATAAAGTTTATCAGTGGACTCAAAAAAAGAAGTTACTTCCACTTTTTACATCGGAGTATATAAAAATTGTAAAAGATTTTTATAACACTTCTATTTTAAAAGATAAAGATGGATTTGTAGTTAAAAATTTAGGTTATCTTAGAACACTTAGAGTTCCTAAAACGATGGGATTTCCAGATATAAAAAACTCTAAAGGAGTAGTAGGTTTTAGTGATAAAAACGATATCAGATATATACATCTTGATGGTAGCGGTTTGTGTAAACTTTCATTTCAAAAAAATAGTCCAAACTTTCCTTATTTGATAGAGTCAAATGGTGTTTTAAAAAGTTTCAAAAAAGGTGAAAAAACAATCATCTATAAACTCTCTTCTCATCAAAACATAGAAGCAACTTTTTACATACCAAAAAATTGGAAGATAAAAGTCAAACAAAAGATAAGTAAAAAGAGAAAAGGCTCAAAACTTATCCTAAAAAGCAATAAACTAAAAAATATAACTATTGAGATAACTCATGGCTAGTAACTATAAAGAGATAAAAGTCATATCTTATCCTGAAGTAGTAGGAATTATACTCTTGTCGATATCTCTTTTAGTGCTTTTTTTCCCAAAAAACAGTATCCAAAATCATATAAATGAGGAAAAAAGTAACCATGACTTAAATATCTTATATCTTAAAAGTATTGTTAAAGCATATCCAGATGATTCAGATAATTGGCTTCGTTTGGTTAAAGCATATATACAGATGGGTAGTTTAAAAGAGGCTAGTGAAGCTTTGAGTGATTCAAAAGAGTTTGCAACTCTAGATATAGAAGATGTTGAGGTATTGAGTTATCGTCTTTTAAAAGAGAAGTTTACAAGCGAAACTGATAACTCTCAAAAAGAGAAGTTCTTAGCTCAAATGAAGACAAAATTAAAAAGTTTTATAGATAGTGATAACTCATCAGCTTGGTATTTTGCTTATCATCAAGCAAGTAGTTTAGCTCTTCCAAATCTTCGTTTTGACGCACTTAAAAAGCGTATATATCACTCTAGGTTTATAGAGGCAGATGAGATAGTTAGAGCCTTTTTTTCTGGAAAAAAGTTAGGTAAAGAATATGAAGCTATCGCATTAGTTGAGTATGCAACTCACAAGTTAGAGAGTGAAGAGTTAAGCTCTTTATATAGAGGATATTATGAGGAGAAAAAAGAGTATAAAAAGTTAGGTGATTTTTATGCTAAAAAGTATAGAGAAAACTCTGTAAAAGATGATTTTTTCTATGCTACTCAATACTATTTTTTAGATAAAAATAAAACAAAAGCTATATCATTTTTAGAAAATTTTGAGGATGATTTTGTTGATGATGACAATCTCTCTAAAAAAATTATAAATTTATATCTTTCAAACTCAAAGTTGAAAAAAGCAAGAAGTTTTAGCATAAAAGTTATGAAACACAGAGGTGTGTTATGATGATAAAACTTCTACTAATAATAGTTTTATCATCACAACTTTTTGCTAGTGATACAAAACTATTGAGATTGAGTTTGGAAGTTATGTTATATAACAACGACCTTGAAAATGCTTATAAGATAGGCAAAAAAGGTTTAAAATTATACCCTGATGATATATGGTGGAAAGAGAAGGTTGCAGATATCTCTACATGGCTTAAAAAATCAGATGAAGCTAAGCTACTCACCTTTCAACTTTATGAAAAAACAGACAAACAAAAGTATGCAGATAAGCTTTTAAACATCTCAAAAGCAACAAATGATAAAAGATTAGAACTTCAAGTGTTAGAGCAACAGTTACAACTTAGATACGATAAAGAGACAGTACAAAAAGTTTACACTTTGTATGATTATCTTGGTTTTTTGAAAAGAGGTAGTAAGTTTTTTGAAACTCTTTATAAAAAACATCCTGACAAAGAGTTGATAAAATTATCAATTTTACTGCAATCTAACTATGCTGTGAATAAAGATTTATTGTATAGTTTAAAAGAGTATGAAACCAATTATGGTTTTGATAAAGATGTACTTTTTACCCATGCCAAAACTCTATATAAAAAAAGAAAATATAAAAAGACATATAGACTTTTAAAACAACAAGAGGGAAAATTTTATCCATCAGATAAGAAGCTTTGGAAACTATATACAAACGTCCTATATATCTTGCAAAAAGATCATAAACTATACTCTGTACTCAAAGCTTCACAAAAAGCAAAACTTTTACCTAAAAATAGCCTAAACACACTCATAACACTATCTCAAAACGAAGATGAGTTATACTCTCTTTCACTACTAAAACAAGAGTATAACTCATCCTTTTCAAAAAACTCTTTTTATAGATATCTATCTTTACTATCAGATATAAAACCAAAAAGTGTTAAAAAATTGTTTATAAACATACCAAAAAATTTGGAAAAAGAGTTAGAAAAAGATGCTTACTTTTGGATACTAAAAGCTCAAAATACTAATACGGAAAATCTGATGAGTTACTATAAAAAAGCACTATCGTTAAAACCAAATTCAGCTGATATCCATGTATCTTATCTTTGGCAACTTATAGAAAAAAATGATAAAAAAGCATTAAAAAAAGAGTTGAATTTTATAGAAAACTATTTTCCAAATCTTAAAGATGCATTCCTTCCTTTGGCACTTGGGTATTTTAACCTTCAACAAAGCAGTAAATCTAAAAACTACATGGTTAAACTCTTAAGAGCAAAACCAAATGATTGGCAAGTTTATCTGTTTTATGCAGATGTTTTGAACTTATGGGGAAACAAAGAAGGCAAAGAGAGTTACTTTTCAAAAGCATGGATAATAGCTCAAATAGATAAAAATAAAAACACTTTTACTAAAAATAAATTGTATGATTTTAATAGGCTAAAAGAGCATTTTGCTCCTTATCAAGCACGTAGAAAATATACACAAACAAAACAGAATGTAAGATACAACTCATTTTATTTAACTCAAAATAACCCAAGAAATGATATGTTTGCTAACTCTTTTATAGAAGAGACTACATCAAAAGAACCCTATTTAAAAACGTTAATCTCCCATATAAACCGAGGAGAGTTAAAGTATCAACAGTTAGAAGCCTCTTTTAAGCACAAAGTAAAAGGTATAGATACTGTTTTTAAAATAAGAGAAAAAGAGAACTTTCAAACTGATGATATATCCATGTCCCTAAAATTTGTAAAGACTTTTAAAAACTCAACTCTTTTTTTAACAAAAGGAGTTAGAAAAAGAGATGAAGTTGATATATTTTTTAAGGGTGATTTTAAACACAGATATAAGAGGTTTTCAACTTCTGTTTCATTTGGCTTAAACATGGAAGATGAGATAACAAACTATATGCTTTTATATGGCAAAAAAGATATCTTTAAACTCCAATCAAACTATCTTTTGACTAAAAGAGACAACATAAATATAGCTTTTAAATACAACAGATATACAGACATAAACAAAACTATAGGAAGTAGTAATGGTCTAAATCTAGGCTATAAACACTACATACATCTTGCTTATCCAGATATCTACTATAGAATTTTTGCCAACTATGAAGGGTATACAGATAAATATAACAAGTTACCTCAAGATTATTGGCAAAGTGGATTAGAACTTGGTGTTGGAATGTTAGCAAAAGATAAGTTTTCAAGAAGTTTTAAACCATATGCCTCAACAAACCTACTTTATAACAACCAATCAAAACTAGGATATAGTTTTACACTAGGCTTTGGTGGAAGAGTTAAAAAAAGAGATTACTTAGGGGTTGAACTTTTATATGCAGATGGCATAGGAACCCGCATGGAAGAGTACTTTAGGATAAGGCTTTCTTATCTTTTTTGGTGATAAATATTAGGAAGTTGTTGACTTATTTCTTTAAGGTATTATAGTCAGAGCGAACATGCTATTTAAGATAATACAACCAATTTCCATCATCAGTTGTATATCAAGATAAGAGAAGTTGATATAGCATAGTAGACAAGGAGAGTTCCTTGCCTACAAAATAAGTTGTTATTATTGTGCTTCGTGAAGTCTATAAACTTCCGAGATATTTAAAGCACGGTTATAAATTTCTACTTGGTCAAGAGATCCAAATAGTCCTTGTGAGCCATCTTTATTTCTCCCTATGTATAAAGTTCCTTTAAATCCTTTGCTACTTATATCAAACTCTTTTTTCTTAAAGCCATTTTGATAAAGAGTAGCTTTGTTCTCTTTAATGATAAGTGTTAAATGTATCCAATTATCTTTTTTGTTTTCACTATTTTTATCAATGTTCTTAGTTCCGTCAATGTTTAGATAAACATATCCATCGGTATTTAAATCTATATAGTTATCTCCCCAAGAAAGAGCAATTCCTTCACAATCTTTATACCACAATGAAAAACTATACTCTTTTGAAAGATTTATATCTTTGATAGAAATCTCACTACTATCAGAAAGTTGAGCTGACTTTTTATATTTTCCATCTATGTAAGATAGACTTATAGGACTTCCATTATATTTTGCAAGTAGATCATTGGTATTACCATCTAACATATACTTTGCTACTAGTGAACCATCATTAAATGGGTCTTTTTTAGCTGTGATATTGTTATCTCTTTTTGCTTGATATGTGTCAATGGTGTTGTTTTGTGTAAAAGTGTACATTTTACTAAAATCTATATTTGCCGATACACCATAATTTGCAAGACTCTGTGACCCTCCATTTGGATGAGCTTGTACATCTGCTTGTATCCATTTATTATTTTTTTTATAGAATGTATAAACTTTATATGGCTTATCTTTAACTGCAGCTACAAGGATAGCTTTAGAGTGGTCTATATCTCCACTAATGATACAAGATGAAATATCATTTACAAAATCATTTCCATCTTTTGGTATGATGCTAGATTGTTGGGTCCATGAACTATCACTCTGTTTTTGATATACTTTTACCCTTTTCCCCTCTTTTGTCCAGATAAGATCAAGTGTAGCTGTAGCTCCTAAAAAGTTTTCCATGTTTATGTTGTCAGTATTTAACTTATCACTTACAAATCTACCTTGTTTATCTACCTTAAGTAGATACTTACCCCATAAAAGATGAGTTCCAGTATAGTCGGTTTTTAATGCTAAAGTAGAATCTAGTGACTGATCTAAACCTGTTGGCATCTTTTGTTTAATTTTTTGTACATATTTATTTTCTTTTTCGCTCCATTCGTACATGTATAAATCATTCGAAGAACTATATTGAAATATTCTTTTTCCATCAGGTGTTATAGTTACACTGTGTACATTGTATTTAGAACCAGTACCATATTTAGAACTATCTTGAAATCTAAGAGTTCTCATAATGTCAAATTTACCATTTTCATTTAACTTTAATATACTCATATAATATCCATAGTAGTAAATATAAGCATAAGCATCCATCTCTTCTAAATAAGTTAAAAATCTGTAGTTACTATCTAAAATATTTTGAGTGTTTATCTTATCCCATTGTGTATTGTTTACTATTGGTATTGTTTTGTTCCAACCGATGCTATCATGTTCAATCACTGTTACCGCAGGATCACCTGCTTCTCCTTTTTCCCCTTGGATACCTGGATTACCCTTTGGACCTATGATAGACTTATCAGTAGTAACACTTCCATTTTTAAAAGCAAGTGTTAGAGTTCCATTGTCTTCGATTTTTGCACTTATGATTTCAGAACCAACTCCTTCAGTTCCACTACTAGTGGTAGGGATAAATGCTTTTTTACCATTGCTAAAATGTAAAGTTGTACCGTTAGTATCTGTAGTAACATTTACATCAAAGTTATTTCCACCTGTTCCTACTCCATCTTTACCTTTAACGGATGCTGTGTAAAATGTTGTATTATTTGTAAGTTTTATCGCTAAACTTCCGTTGTTCTCAAGTGAGATATCTTGTATACCTACAGCAGCTGGAATTTCCTTAGTTGTTCCATCTGAGAAAGAGATGGTTAATGTACCATTATTATCATTTGGTGTTATGCCTGTTACAGCAAATGGCACAGTAGTTTGTAAAGAACTTTCAGTACCACTAGAAGCTATGATTGATTTTGTTGTGGTAAATGTAGAATCATCTGAAAATGTCATAGTTAGTGTACCGTTATCATTAACTTTTATACTTTTTACACCTATTGTTTTACCAGTATTTCCTTTTATTCCTTGACTACCAACATTACCTTTTAATCCTTGTACCCCTTGAATACCTTGACTGCCAGTATCTCCTTTTAAGGATGAAGTCTTATGTGAAGTTCCATCTGAAAAATTAAGTGTTAAAGTTCCATCATCATTTGTTGTGATATTGGTTACTTTTATAGCATCACCCTTCAATCCTTGAATACCTTGTGTACCAGTATCCCCTTTTTTGCCCTTGTCGCCCTGAATACCCTGTTGACCTTTTAATGAATCAGTTTTAAACTTTCTACCATCAGAAAAAGCCAAAGTTAAGCTTCCATCAGCATTTGTTTTTATATCTGTCACATATAAAGAAGCTTTTTGAGTTACTCTCTTCCCTGAAGTCACAATATCTTTATAATCTTTTGTAGGTTCTTTATAGTCTCCACAGCCAGTTAAAACCAATATTGCAGTAATCGATAAACTGCTAACAACTTTTTTCATATACACTCCTAAAATTTTAAAATATTGGGCTATTTTACTTATAAAACATTAATTAACTAATTAATGTTTTCATATATATTATTAAATATATTAAACTATGATTCAATTTTAGAAAAATAGATATTTTTTAAGTTTTTTAAGTTTTTTTTTAAGTTTATATATTTTTAATATAATTGTTTTAATAGACTTGATAATGCATGTTTTGATAGTAATTAAAATAGATACTATTTATAAAGTATACTAAATATATTAAATAACTATTTTAAAATAGTTATATGTCATTCATTTTTAACTTTAGATATAACAAGTAGTGTGGTTTGAGATATATTTGTGATTTTATAAGTTTTATAAGAATTTTAATCAAGTGAAAAATACTTGATTAATTGTCTAAATATTCTACCTTTTTCATACTTTATGGCTCTTAAAGTTTACTAGACCTATATATTTTTACCAGTTATCTTTGATATATAAAGAGTCTAAAGTTCTATTTGCACGCAAAATTAGATTATCTAAATTGTATTTATATTTTAAATTTCTGTATTCTGCTGGTGTATTTGGAACAAAAGTAGAGACAAATCTTAGATGAACTTGTGTTACTTTTCGTTTATCTGGACTATATTTATAGCAAGTATATGTTTGAATCTTTTTGCCTATCTTTGCTGATTTTCGTGATACTATACATGGATAATTCTCTTTGCCATATCTTTTTATATATATAACATGTTTACCTTCCCCAATAGATTTTAAGTAGTTTACATCTCCCCTTTGCACAGCTTCATCATATGTGTCATAATCTCTTGTGCTAACATTAGTCATAAAGTAGTATGAAACCCAAGAGCCACCCTTGTACTCTGCTGGTTGAATATCTAATCTATCCCAAAAATATCTAGATGAAGATGCTCCATACCAGCCACCCATACTTATCCAGTCATCAGCTTTTGCAAGTGGTAGTAAAAGCTCAAATTTTTTAAAGTTGAATTTAGCTCCATTAGAATCATTATGATTTAAAAACTTAAATGTACTTGGTGGTTCGTTTCCAGCCATGCTAGCCATAGAGTTATCTATGGAATTTGTGATATATCTTTGACTACAACCTATAAAAAAAACTACATAAACTATAAAAATAACTCTCATATTATTCCTTAATTAAATCTAAGATAGCATTATTTGGCAAAAAAAGACTTTACTCTTTATTTTTCTCCAAGAACTTTTTAGCTTTTTTGTTGTTTTTTCCAGTCATCAGTGAGCATACCTGCAAATCCCCAATTTTCTTCTTCTATCTCTTGAATAACAATATGAATATGTTCTGGATTTTTACCTAGATTTTTTTCCAAAGATATTGTTATATCCTTAACAATGTTTGATTTTTCTTCTCTTGTTGCACCTTTAGTAATTTGTACATTTACATACGGCATAATTTTCCTTTGTTGTTATATTTTTCTTGTACCTATAATTACAGGTTGATAGAATTCACATTCTATTTTTTTGACTGAACTAAACCCTGCTATTTCCATTAACTCAATTAATTTTGATATACTTATTGCATAATACTTTGTGTGAAAAACTTTAGTTTTAACTTCTTGTTGTCCATTGTCACAAACAAAATACATGGATAAATTATAAATATCATCTATAAATTCCCAAGTTTGAAAAATAATATACTTCATATCATCAACAACTTTAACTCCATAAGGTTTTACTTGTATTCCATCTCGATTTTCTTTTTCATAATCACGCAAAGTTATGATACATCCACCTCCTGGCTTCAAGGAATTATAAAATTCCTTGAATGCAATTAATATATCTGAATCAGTTAAAAGATGTGGTACTGAATTGTCACATGAAATAAGTATATCAAATTGTTTTTTGTGGTGCTTAAAAGATTTTCTCATATCAGCTACAGAAAAATCAATCTTTAAATTTCGTTTTTTTGCTTCTTGTTTGGCTCTTTTAATCTCTTCTGATGATAAATCTGAAGCTTTAACTTCATAATTAAGTTGAGCTAATCCTATAGCTTGAGTTCCTATTCCACAAGAAACATCAACTATAGTTTTATGGTTAACTCCCCATTCTTTAAGGATAATTTTATCTATGATTTTTGCTTGATTTTTTATACTTTCTTCCCAATCTTTAAAAATTAGATGATAAAATGGAGAAAGTTGGTCATAAAACCCTTGTATCATTTGAGAACACCTTTTTAATATAACGTTTGACTTCAGCGATGGTATATACGTTCATCTGCAAGTTTTTGTTACCCTTAACATTTGTTTCTCTAAAACCAATCTACAATTATTAAGTCACTGACTCTTTTAAATTCTTTAGTATTGTTGGTAACTAAAGTTAAGTTGTTTGCTTTTGCACAACCAGCTATTAAGGTATCCATCGGTCCAATTGGCGTTCCAAGCTTTTCTAAAGTTGCCCTGATGGATGCAGACTCTTTTGCTTCTTTTTCACAAAAATCAACAATTTGAACTTGTTCTAATAATACATTTAGTTGTTCTTTTCTTTTTTTAGAATTATTTGACTTTGCGATTCCCACTTCCAGCTCATATAACACAATCGAGGGGATAAAGATATCTTTTGGAGAATATGAAAATAGATGTTTAGAAACTTCTCCCATACCTTTAAAAAAGTAAATAACACTATTTGTATCTAACAAATACATCTAAAATTCTTCTCTTTGTGCATCAAGCGTATTGTTGGTTCTGATTTCTTCAATTGTGGGAAAATCACTCCAGCTTCCAGCTAAGTCTTTTATCTTTGGGTTCCAGTTATTGTTAATATTTCTTTCTATTACGGTTGATATATATTTACTGATAGAAGTGTCCTGTGAGGCAGCTATCTCTTTTACTTTTGATTCTAAGTCATTGTTAATATAAATAGTTATTTGTGCCATATCAATATCCTTTTAAAAGTATATGTGTAATTATAAGTGTTAATAGATTAAAGTTTTATTATTTTTTCGAATTTTTGTGTTACTTTAGTTAAAAAGTAACTGGTGGAGCTAGCAAAAGTAAATCTTAATAGATATTTTTATCCACATTTTAGACCAATTCCACTATAATCAATCTTTCAATAAGAGGGTGCTAAATGGAAGAATTAAATACTAGATATATATTTGTAACAGGCGGAGTTTTAAGCTCTTTAGGTAAAGGTATAGCTTCAGCAAGTATAGCAACTCTTCTAAAACATGCAGGGAAAAATGTAAGCATGTTAAAAATAGACCCATACCTAAATGTAGATCCAGGAACGATGAGTCCACTAGAGCATGGAGAGGTTTTTGTAACTGAAGATGGTGCAGAGACGGATTTGGATATCGGGCATTATGAGCGATTTTTAAACATAAGTTTGGCTAAAAGTAACAACTTTACTACAGGTCAAGTTTACTCTTCAGTTATCGAGAGAGAAAGACGTGGGGATTACTTAGGTAAAACTATACAAGTTATACCACACATAACAAACGAGATAAAAAAGCGTATATTAGAAGCAGGTGAGGGCAATGATGTTCTTATCGTAGAAGTTGGTGGAACTGTCGGAGATATAGAGAGTTTGCCATTTTTAGAGGCTATAAGAGAGCTTAAAGTTGAGCTTGGAAAACATAGAGCCATGTACATACATCTTACTCTTGTTCCATTTTTAAAAGCAGCAGGAGAGCTTAAAACAAAACCAACACAGCATTCTGTTCAAGAGCTTAGAAGGATTGGTATAACTCCTCAGATAATTATATGTCGTACTGAAGTGCCTCTTCCAAAAAGTTTAAAACTCAAACTTGCAACTTCTTGTGGAGTTGAGAAAAACTCAATCATTGAGGCGTTAGATGCAAAGTCTATCTATGAAGTCCCTATAAACTTTCACGCTCAAAGTATCTTGGAGCCTATTTGTGAGAGTTTAGGTTGGGAGAGAGTATATCCCAACATGGATGAGTGGAGCTCTTTAGTTAAAAATATCGTAGCTCCTAAAAAAGATGTGACTATCGGTTTTGTTGGTAAGTATTTAGATCTTAAAGAGTCATACAAATCTCTTACAGAGTCTTTTATCCATGTAGGGGCAAACTTAGATGTTCGAGTAAATTTAAAATGGATAGACAGCGAAAAGATAGATAGTGAAGATTGTAAAGAACAACTTTGTGATGTTGATGGTATATTGGTTGCAGGTGGTTTTGGTCAGCGTGGAGTTGAAGGAAAGATAAACGCAATCCAATACGCAAGAGAAAACAATATCCCATTTTTAGGTATCTGTCTTGGGATGCAGTTAGCTTTAGTTGAGTTTGCTAGAAATGTCTTAGAGATACGAGATGCAGACTCTGTAGAGTTTGACTCATATACAAAAAATCCTATCATTTATCTTATAGATTCTTTTCTAGATGCTAGTGGTAATAAGCAACTAAGAACTCATAAAAGTCCACTTGGTGGAACTATGAGACTTGGGGCGTATGAGTGTGACACAAAAAAAGGTTCACTTTTACAAAAAGTATATGGCGGAAAAAAGAAGATATTTGAAAGACATAGACACCGTTACGAAGCAAATCCAAAGTATAGAAAAGATTTTGAAAAAAATGGACTTATCGTTAGTGGAGAGTCTGATGGATTGATAGAAGTTGTTGAGTTAAAAGATCATCCATGGTTTCTTGCTGTTCAGTTTCACCCTGAATTTACATCAAGACTAAAAAGCCCAAATGAAGCGATTTTAGCTTTTGTAGATGCTTCTGTTGAGTATAAAAAAAGTTTATGAAAAGGTTAGCACTTGATGATATAGAAGGGTTACTGTCTAAAAGATTTGAAGACGATACTTGTAACTCTCTTTCTTCCATACCTCGTCCTTCAGAGTTAAAAGATATACAAAAAGCAGCCAAAAGAGTTAAAAAAGCAATTGATGAAAAACAGAAGATTGCTGTTGTTGGAGATTATGATGCTGATGGAGTTGTCTCTTCAGTTATCATGATGGAGTTTTTCGAGGATATCGGTGTTGATGTAGTTTTAAAGATTCCAAATCGTTTTGAAGATGGTTATGGCATAAGTCCACAAATTATAGAAAAATTAGATGCTGATTTGATTATCACCGTTGACAATGGTATATCTGCTGTTGAAGCTGCAAAGGTATGTAAAGAAAAAGGCATCGACCTAATCATAACCGATCATCACACAGTTGGAGAGAGTTTGCCAGAAGCTTACGCTATCGTAAATCCTAAACAAAAAGATTGTACTTTTCCAACCTCAGAGATATGTGGAGCACAAGTTGCATGGTATTTTATAGCGGCTATCAAAGATGAGCTTGGTATAGAGTACAATCTTAGTAAGTTTCTTGATGTTTTAGCTATAGCGATAGTTGCAGATATGATGGAGTTAAAGGGTATAAACCGAACCATGGTTAAAAATGGTCTTAAACGTATAAATAAAATTCAAAGACCATTTTTTAAAGCTGTTCAAAATTTTTATAAAAAGAGTAGTTTTAAAAGTGATGATATCTCCTTTTTGTTAGCTCCTATCATAAACAGTTCAGGACGGCTTGAAGATGCAACTTTATCGTATGAACTTATACGCTCATCTTCAGAGTCATTGGCTATGCAAAACTTAGAGTATATCTCATCACTTAATAACCAAAGAAAAGAGATAGAACATGAGCTTTTTGAGTTAGCTGTTTTATCGGTTGATGAGAGTAAAAACATCATCATCTCTTGGGGTGAGGGGTGGCATGAAGGTGTTATAGGCATCGTAGCTTCAAGATTGTCACGTCGTTATAAAAAACCTGCTATCGTGTTTTCTGTAAATGAATCAAAAGCAAAAGGAAGTGCTAGAAGTGTTGGAGATATAAATATACTAGAACATATCGCAAAACAAAAAGATCTCCTTTTAGGTTTTGGTGGACACAAAGGAGCTGCTGGCATGGGGTTGGAAGTTTCAAACTTGGAAGCTTTTAAAAAAGGTATGGAAAACTCGCTAGATGAAGTTAGTAAAGATGATTTTTTAGAGAGAAGTGAAGTTGTGGGAGAGATAGAACCAAGTGCCATAGGTTTTGGTTTGTTAGATGTGCTTGAACTTTATGAGCCTTATGGACAGAAAAATCCTAAACCATATTTTTTACTTAAAAATGCTTATGTTAAGAGTGGAAAAGTTATAGGTTTAAATCAAAACCATCAAAAACTTACTCTTCTTAGTGATGATATGACTCTAGAGTCTATTGAGTTTAATTTTGATAAAGAGATTGAGAGTGGTCATCATATTGATTTGATTTGTTCAGTTTCAAAAAATGAGTTTAGAGGAAATGTTTCAGCACAGATAATGATAAAAGAGATACTTTAAAAGCCCAACTCTTTTATTTTTGTACACCTTCTACTACTGGAACAAACAAACAACTATCTAATCTTTCTACTTTTATCTTCATCCCATTTTTTATAAATCTTGTTATGATTTGAGTTCCATCTTTGTCAATTGGTGCGACAAGTATACCTCCATCTTTTAGTTGATCAAACAGATGCATAGGAGGTTCTGGTGCTGATGCTGAGAAAAGGATTCTGTCATACGGAGCGTAACTTTTCCATCCTCTGTTTCCATCATCAAATCTTGTGTGGATATTTTTGATGTTTAACTCTTTAAATCTCTCTTTAGCTTCATTTAAAAGTGGTTCAATTCTCTCAATAGTGAAAACTCGCCTAAACATGTGACTTAAAACTGCTGCTTGATAACCACTTCCACAACCTATCTCTAAAACGCTATCAGCATCTTTTGATATCAAAGCTTCACTCATTTTTGCAACTGTCATGGGAGAACTTATCCATTGGTTTGCTGACATGGGTAGTGCATCTAGTTTATAAGCGTGATGTTTAAATCCTCTAGGAACAAAAATCTCTCTTTGTGTTTTTGATATAGCTTCTATAACTTCAGGTGACAATGGAAATTTTTTATTTATCTCTTGTGCTAACTGTTCACATTTGTGAAGATGTAAGCTATCGTTTTGAAAGTGTTTTTGTATCATTTTAATCCTATATCCATGTAGCGACGCATCTTTTTTATCTCTTTTATCTCTGCCTTGTGAGATATAAACTCACTTGCATCATCTCTGTACTCTTTCCCAAATGGCGTTATAATTGCAGAACTAGAAGCCATATCAGAGTTTGAACTGTCTGAAGCTATAACAAATGCTTGATTTATGATAGCCATCGACTTTGTAATTGACTCAAAATGTTCTTTTCTAAGCTTTCCCCAAAGAGCAGGAATGAGTATGATATCAGCTCCTTGTATGAGTTGCCAAAGTTTGATAAATCTTATCTCAAAGCATATTAAAATTGCATATTTTAAACCATCTATTTCAATTATTTTAATATTTTCTTCACTTCCAGCTTGAAAGTATTTATCTTCATCTCCAAATTTAAAAAGTTCTATTTTTGGTTGAGAGTGTACAACTTGAGTATTGTGCAATATTTTTGCATTGTTGTAAAACTTGCCATCTATCTTTTGGGTTAAAGTAAATGCTATAGTATAGTCTTTAGATAGTTCTAAAAGTTTTTTTAAAGCTTCATTACCAAACAAAGCGGCTTCATCCATCTTGTCAAAACTAAAGTTAGTTAGACAAAGCTCGGGTGCTACTATAATACTTCCCTTTGGAGCTTTGTTTATGTGAGTTATCAATTTACTTAAATTTTCTTCATACTTATCTTCAAAAAAAGAGAACTGAAGAGCTACTAAGTTTTTAGAAGTCATCGAAGTTTAGGCTTCCTTTTGAGTAATTTGTTACATTTCCTTCAAAAAAGTTTGTTTTTTGGTCGTTGAAGTTCGAAAAGTTATCTACCCATTTTATAGGATGTTCTCTGTTATATCTCTTCTCAAGTCCAACAGCTTTCAGTCTTTTATCTGCAAGATACTTGATATAATCTTCTATGATATCATTTGTAAGACCTAGTATCTGACCTTCAGTTATATGTTGCCCCCAAGCTATCTCAAGCTCAACTGCTTTATCAAACATTTCATAAACTTCATCTATCAACTCTTTTGTAAATAGTTCAGGTCTTTCTCTTCTTGTAGCGTTTATCATGTTTTGAAAAACTAAAAGATGGGTAACTTCATCTCTTTGGATAAATCTTATCATCTGTGCGGAACCCAACATCTTTCCACTACGAGCAAGAGTATAAAAGAAAGTAAATCCACTATAGAAGTAGATACCTTCTAAGATTTGGTTTGCAAACATCGCTTTTACGATATCTTGTTCAGTTGGATTTCCAGCAAGGCTCTCATAGACTTTTGCGATATTGTCATTTTTATTTTGAAGTACTAAGTCTTGTCTCCACATATCATAAATCTCACTAGAATTTTGAGAGATACTATCAACCATAACAGCGTAACTTTGGGAGTGAAGAGCTTCTTCAAAAGCTTGTCGAACAAGTATCAGGTTTATCTCTGGTGAAGTTATGTATGGATTTACATTGTCGATAAGGTTGTTTGTCTGTAAAGAATCCATAAATATCAGTTGAGATAGTGCTTTATCGTATGCTCTTTTTTCTGCATCAGTCAACTGTTTATAGTCTCTAACATCTGTAGTCATATCTACTTCTTTTGGAAACCATGTGTTGTTTAGCATTATATCCCAGAGGTTATATGCCCATTGATATTTTATATTGTTAAGTTCAAATAGTCCTGTTGGGTCTCCACCAAAAATCTTTCTATCACTTACGCTTTCAGTTGATTCAGGGTTATATATCTTTTTTCTATCCATGTAGTTACTTCCTTAGTATAATAATCAAATTATACTAAGGTAAAGTTAAGTTTCCTTAAACGAAATCATCTAATCCTCATACTAAGATTACGTTAAAATCGATAACCTACACCAAGATAGGCAGATGAACTTGAAAAATCACTATCAAGCATACTAAAACCTTCTATATTAAAGATATTAAACATATCAGCTTTTACTTTATCTACACTCCAACTTTTTTTGCTATATCCTAAAGTTAGATGTAGTTTTGGATACTTTGGAAGTGGTGCATAATTGATACCAAAGTCTAATACACTATATCCTCCATCAACATCCATAGATGAGCGTATCCAATCGTTTTCAATACTTCCTTTTTGAAACCCAAACCCAAATGTTCCATAAGCTAAAAGTTTTGGTGCTATCTCAAATCCACCTGTTAGAGTTGGACCTAATTTATATGTTTTGATTGTTGTTTTTGTGGCTTTTAAAATTTTTCTGGTAAATTGTACACTTTGAACCAAATCTTTCATCTTCATAACTGGCAAAGATAGACCTGTATTTATACCAATTCCCAAATAATTGTTTTTCTCTTTATAAAAATCATATCCAACACCAAGGTTTAAATCAAAACCACTTATCTTGTAACTACTTGGAGTTGGTATAGGTGTATATTTATCTATAGCATCATTTATTGAACCAAATATCGGAAACTCATGGGTTATTGGAGTAGCCATGAGTGTTGTCATCTGGTCTACAAAATCACTACTATATATATCAGCATTGTAAAAATAGTATAGTTTGTTATCTCCGAAGTTTGCATGGTTTTCACTTATAGATATAGTATTTATATCCAAACCAAAATCAGCTTTCATAAACTTATCTATTCCCATCTCCCAATCAAACGTACCTTTTCCCATTTTGATATCTATAGCTTCAAGTTGAGAAAACAGTACAAAAAGTACAAATAATTTAACTTTCATTTTATTCTCCTAAATATATGTTACAATCTTACCATGAAAAAGATAACCATAATTTTAACCCTTTTATTAATCATTACTTCAGCTTATAGCTCATCTTCATATCAACTAAAGAAACAGACAGCTTTAAAGATGCTAAATGTGATGAATAAAAATAAAATTTTAGAAAGACATATAGATAGCATGATTAAGATGGAAGTTTCAACAAATCCACTACTCTCTATGAAACAAAAAGAGGTAACTAAGTTTTTCAAAAAATATGCTAGTTTTTCTAAACTAAAACCACAATTAGCAGGAATATACACAAGAGAGTTGACTATAAAAGAGATGCAACAGTTTACCGCTTTTTTTGATACAACAGTTGGTCAAAAGATGATACTAAAAATGCCTCGTCTTATAGGACTTAGTTCAAACTTGGCACAAAAAAAGATACAAGACAAATACCCTGAACTTATAAATACTTTTTTAAGAAGATAACCTCAAGGTCTTTTTATCATATAACCAACACCTCTTATGTTTGTTATAAAGTCCTCTTTTAGTACTTTTTTAAGTCTATTTATCTCTGCTCTTATAGATGGGGTATCTATCACGGTGTTGTACCATACATACTCTAAAAACATATCATAACTTACAACTTGACTTCTGTTTTTTGAAAGTAGCTCTATAATTTGAAGTTGCCTTTTAGCTAATATTTGAACTTCATTGCCAAACCTAAGAACTTTGTTATCCAAATCAAAACTATAATTGTTAGAGAGTCTAAGATGAGATTGTGGTATGTAGTTTGATTGTAGGATTTTATCTATACGGATAGATAATTCTTTTAAATGAAAAGGTTTTTTAAGATAATCGTGACAACCTAAATCAAAAGCTTTAGAAATATCCTCAATATCAGCTAAGGCACTTATAAAGATAGTTGGAGTTTGAATTTTGAGTTGATGTATTTTTTCAAGTAAATCAAACCCATCAAGTCCTGGCACATTAATGTCAAGGATAAGTAAATCAAAAGAGTCATTTTGTGAAGCTTTAAACGCTTCATCTCCATCTTTGAAACTTATGACTATATGTCCTATGGTTTCTATATATTTTTTTATTGCTTCATTAAGAAGATGGTCATCTTCAAGTAGTAATATTTTCAAGATTTCACACTCCCAAAGTCATAAGTAAAAGTTGTAAATTTTTCATTTGAGTCTAACTCTATTTTTATTCCCTCTTCTTTACATATCTTTTTAACAAGATTCAAGCCTAGTCCAAGCCCAGCTTTTGTACCAACTTCTCTATAATATGCCTCAAAGATTTTCTTTTTATTTTGTATATGTGTTGATTTACTAGTTATTTTCAATACAAGCTTATTTAGCTCCATGGTTATAACCTCATTTTCAAGGGTATATTTTATAGCATTTGTCAGGTTGTTGTCTATAATACGCTGAAGTTTGGTTTCATTTATATATATAGTTGTATGTTCATCGTCAACTTTGCATATAAATGATAGGTCTGATTGTATCGCTAAAGGGTTAAAAAACTCTTTTCTACTTTTTAGAAATTGGGATAAATTTATATGTTGTTTAAAATCTTTTATCTGATTTTTTTTCATAAGATAGCTAAGGTCATCAGATATATTAAAAAGGTTTTTAGTAGCGGCTTCGATGTTTGATAAGAACTCATTTTTTCCATTTTGTAACTCATATAGTTCAATATTGCTTATGATAACTGATATTGGTGTATTTGTCTCATGGATAGCATGCCTTATAAATAGTTTTTGTGATTTTAGTAGATTTTTTACCTTTTTTGCCTCATTTTCATAATCTTTGTTTGATTGGTTTATAAGATGAGTTAATGCCTTTATCGTTGTTGCATAATCATTGTGTTCTTTTGAAAGTTTTGTTTGCTGTTTTATTATCTTTTGTTCATTTTCTTCTTCAGACAATGCTACAACTGTAAGAGATTGGTTTAATAATTCGTTTTTATTGTCTTTGTGAAAAAACTCACCATATGTAAAAAAACCAGCAGTTGGAGCACTTAAAGCAAATGGTTTTATCTCCATCTGTATAAATCTAGGCATATATCTCCGCCTTGCCATACATGAGTAGATGAAAAATGTTTCAACAGAGTTTTGATACAGATGTTCAAGTGAACTTAGTGACTCTTTTAGTATAAGTTCTGCGTTACCAAATCCTAGTTTTACTTTTTCTCCAGTGTTTAGGTTTCCTGCAAAGCTTAGTGAGTTATCAGCATTTTTAGATAGTACGGCACGAGCTATCTTGTAACCATTTCTTTCTATGATGAGTGGGAACTCTATACCTGTTGCGGGTAGTTTATCAACGATGTTTTGACCAAGGTATTTTGCATAAAAATCCACAGCACTAAGCCCATCTATAGTGTAGACTCTATTGTTTTTGGCTTTGTCGATATTGTGTTCAAGTCCGATAGTTTGCCAGTTAAATGAAAAGTCATTTTTTATGCGTAAATATTCAGAGTTTAAAGAAACACCAACCGCACCATGTTTTAACATGGTTGTTCCTTCACTTATATATGTTTGTATAAAACGAGCATTATCCCCTGCCATGCCTCCAGCTATAGTGACAGCTGGAGCTATTGAGCCTATACCTTTTAAAAAATCTTCTCCATTTGATGTTGTTCCATCTGTAAAGAGTATAAAAAGTTTTGTATTTTCAGTGACAAGTTTTTTGGCTAACTCTTCTCCATTTTTAAAAGAGTCATTTCCGTCTATATGAGCACTTTTTATAAAGGTTTTTTCAAAAATTGATATAGAGATAACTGTTTTATCAACATGGATGTGGTCGTTTATAATCTCACCATCTGTTGTAGTTGCTATACAGTTTGCGTTTGGTAAAAATTTTGAAAATTCTTCTATCAAGTTTTCTAACACTTCACTAGTTTGACCACAAAATATCTGTATGAGTATATGCTCTTTTTCTTGATATTTTGAAAAATCGATAAGTTTATGAAGATGTTGGCTTTTATATGTATAAACATCTGTTGTCATTTTTTATTTCCATATCTTTTGATTTTGTATAATATTATTTACATTATGCCATTTTTTATAAAAAAAATATAATTAAATTAGTATAATTGTGTCAATATATACCAAAGAGGAAGAGAATGGATAAAAATAACCCAAAAACTATAATGGTTGATAATCAAGAAGTAGATTTAGAATTATTTATATATGCATTTCAGGAGTTAAAATCTTCTAAAAGTATAGAAAATAAAGCAAAAGTAAAATACTTTAGAGCAGAAGGTTTAAAACCTTATCAAGCAGAACTTATAAAACTACAAAAATATCTAGAAAAAACTAACAAAAAAATGATTATCCTTTTTGAAGGACGAGATGCGGCTGGAAAAGGTGGTACGATAAGAAGAATAACAAGATATATGAACGAAAAACATTATCGTGTAGTAGCACTTGGAAAACCAACAAAAGAGCAACAATCACAATGGTTTTATCAAAAATACGTCACACAGTTTCCAAGTGCTGGTGAGATAGTTTTATTTGACAGATCTTGGTATAACAGAGCAATGGTAGAGTCTGTTTTTGGATTTTGTACAAAAAAAGAGTATGAAGATTTTATGAGAGGTGTTAAAGGTTTTGAAAAAGATATCATAAGACAAGGAATAATTTTAGTAAAGCTTTATTTTTCTGTTACTAAAAAAGAACAAGCAAGAAGATTTGATAAACGAAAAACTGACCCTTTAAGACAGTGGAAACTAAGTGAGATAGATGTACAAGCCCAAGAAAAATGGGATGACTTTACAAATACAAAATATGAGATGTTAAAACAAACGCACGGTCATAAAAACCCATGGACAGTGTTAAGATCTGTAGATAAACATAAGGCAAGACTAGAAGCTATAAAAATTATATTAAATAGTGTTGATTATGATGGAAGAAACGAAGAGTTGGATTATACTTCTGATCCAGCTGTTGTTATCTCGGGTTCTCGTGAGATAGAGATAATGGAAGCACAACAAGTAAAAAAAGGTAAGTTTGTAGGTTAAATTCTCTCTTTTTTTCAAATTTAAACATAAATGCTATTTTTATGCTATTTTCATTTTGTATAATTCTCTTACACCAAAAAAAGGAGAATCACATGGCATATGAAAGACCACAGTTTAAAGATCAGTATGAGAACTTTATAGGTGGAGAGTGGGTTCCACCAGTTGATGGAAATTATTTTGAGAATTTCTCTTCTATTGATAATAAACTCATAGCTAAAGTTCCTAAATCAAATCGCAATGATATAGATATAGCTGTAAAAGCTGGATATGTAGCATTTGAAAGTTGGGGGAAAACTTCAACTGCTGAAAGATCTGCCGTTTTAAACAAGATAGCAGACGCAATGGAAGAAAATTTAGAAAAACTTGCAATTGTCGATTCATGGGACAATGGAAAACCTATACGAGAAACTATAAACGCAGATTTACCTCTTGCTATTGATCATTTTAGATACTTTGCATCTGTTATACGAGCAGAGTCTGGAAGTGTATCTGATTTGGATGCAAGTACAGTTTCGATGGAAGTACATGAGCCATTGGGTGTTGTTGGTCAGATTATTCCTTGGAATTTTCCAATTCTCATGGCTGCTTGGAAAATAGCTCCAGCGATTGCTGCTGGAAATTGTGTTGTTCTAAAAGCTGCTGAACAAACTCCTGTTTCAATCTTAGCGGTGATGGAAGTGATAGAAGATATCGTTCCAAAAGGTGTTATAAATATCGTTAATGGTTTTGGACCAGAAGCTGGAAAACCACTAGCCACTCATCCAGATATACGAAAGATAGGTTTTACAGGTGAGACAACAACAGGGCGACTCATCATGCAGTATGCTTCTGAAAACATCATACCAGTAACACTAGAGCTTGGTGGAAAATCACCAAATATCTTTTTTGAGAGTATCATGGATAAAGATGATGAATTTTTAGATAAAGCTATCGAGGGGTTAGTTTTATTTGCATTCAATCAAGGTGAAGTTTGTACTTGTCCTTCACGTGCACTTATCCAAGAGAGTATCTATGATAAGTTTATGGAGAAGTGTCTTGAGAGGATTGAAGCTATCAAGTTAGGTGATCCAATGGAATCAGAAACCATGATGGGTGCACAAGCTTCAAAAGATCAATACGAGAAGATACTAAACTATATAGATATAGGAAAACAAGAGGGAGCCCAACTGCTTATCGGGGGAGAGAAGTTTGATAATCCTACACATCCTGAAGGATTTTATATAAAACCAACAGTTTTTAAAGGTGACAATAAAATGAGAATTTTCCAAGAAGAGATATTTGGACCAGTTCTTTCAGTTACAACTTTTAAAGATGAAGATGAAGCTATGGAGATAGCAAACGACACGCTTTACGGATTAGGTTCAGGTGTCTGGTCAAGAGATGTACATCAGGTTCAAAAGTTTGCTCGTGGTATACAAGCAGGTCGTGTATGGGTTAATTGTTATCATCTATATCCTTCCCATGCATCGTTTGGTGGTTACAAAAAATCAGGAATAGGGCGTGAAACTCATATGATGATGCTTAACAACTATAGACACACAAAAAATGTTCTTATCTCTTACGATAAAAACAAATTAGGATTCTTTTAATGGTTGTTAGCAGAGTTGATGTAACTGATAAAGCAAGAGGTATTATCGATAAAGTAAGAGCCGAACACGGAGAACTCATCTTTCACCAAAGTGGAGGATGTTGTGATGGTTCAGCTCCTATGTGTTTTGAAAAAGATGATTTTATGATAGGATCGAGGGATCTTCTCATAGGCAATATACATGGTTGTAATTTTTATATGCACGAAGATCAGTTTGAATACACAAAACATACTCATCTATTGATAGATATAACAGAGGGCAGGGGTTCTAGTTTCTCTTTAGAGATACCTTTGGGGCTTAGGTTTATAGCTATTTCAAAACTTTTTACAGATGAAGAGGAGAGAGAGTTAGAGCCTGTGGAAGGGTACTTTGGGTAGGTTTATAAAACCTTTACCCGAGCTTTTATGCATATGAGCCGTTTAGTCAACTTAAGTGGCTCATATCCAATCTTTACTTTTAAAATTAATCTGAGCATACAACTTTTATTTATGCTATATTAATGCTATTTTCTTTTTGTATACTTCTTGCATCATATTTTGATGAAGGAGATTTTATGAAGAAAAATATTTTAGGTTTGGCTGTTATCACGGCTCTAAGTGTTCCTGCCTTTGCTACACAATTTATCACTATCGGTACTGGTGGTGTGACTGGTACTTACTATCCGACTGGTGGTGCGATATGTCG
>JAUTBZ010177098.1:0-23338 GCA_032361785.1 Lepetodrilus galriftensis | reverse complement strand
AACCTGATCTGAGAAATGGCTTACCCAGCCTTTTTCGAATAAACTAACATCTCTTGTGTCATTGCACTTTGTAACTATTTTTAATTCGGTCTCAGAAAGAAAATTAAGCTCCAATAGAGAACTGCTCTCATTCTTTTCAATTCCATCCACGAGTGCTGACAAAGCAGCCTCATAGTAGTCAAGAACAGGCTGGGCCCCTACACGCTTGTCGATACTCCCCACTAAATTGAAGCTATCGCCCAAGTCATCAACTGACATATCAAACACGTAATTGCTCAAATCGTCAGGACTTTCTAATGAAGTAATACCCTCCCAAGCAGATTTATCTTCCTTTTCCCCATCCGAATCATGCCTATAGTTAAGAATTGCACTGAAAAGAGGGGTGCTCGCACCTAATTCGCTATAACTCTGCGCCTCCACCAAAGGAACTTGTTCATAGCGAATCAGTTCAACTAACTTTTCTTTCGTTTGTAGAATAACCGACTTAAGGGATTGGTTCGACAAATCCAGTCGAATAGGCAACAAATTAATAAATAACCCTAGGGCCTGATCTGAACCCGAAATACCTTGCATACGACCGGACATAACCGTGCCAAATACAACATCATTTTTTCCACTACAACGTGAGACTACCAATGCCCATGCTGCATGGAACAAAACAGCTGGACTCACTCCATACCGTATCGCAGTCTTTCTAAGCTTTAGTGACAGGTCAGTTGGTAGTGGTAGATGTATTTCTTCAGTTCTCGTTCCATCGCCATGAACTTCTAACAACCCAAACGGCGCCGTTGTTTCATCTATACCCTTCAGACTTTCACTAAAGTACTTACTAGTATCCTGGTTTTCAGATTGGTGAAGTAAATAAGCAACAAAATCACGGTACTGCACTGGCTCTGGCAGATCATCATTGCCTGATAGAAATGATTGAACCTCCATCATTTCTATTTCCAGCGTCACATGGTCACTTATGATGTGATGCTCGTGTAACACAAGAAAGCACTGGCTAGTATGAGGGTCTTGCGCTGTAATTAGATTAATCAATGGCGCCTGACTAAAATCCATTGATAAGTTAGAAAGCTCCATCAACTCGTTAAGCTGCACCATACAATCAAGATCTGGGTCTAAGTCAACAGTTTTAGCTGATAACTTCGCATTCCTCAGCACCACTTGAACACTTTGTGGGAGGTCTTCATGCAACACCGCCGTCCTTAAGATATCGTGCCTATCTACAACTTTTTGCAGTGCTTCAATGAACTTATCTAAGTGTACTCGATCTTTCAATGCAAATAGCATCGGCGTAATATACGAATCACCTTCCTCGTTCATCAAGTGATGAAATAGAATGCCATCCTGTAATGGAGCAAGTGGATAAACATCCTGAATATTTTCCATACCTCCAGTGACTTGATCAGCAATCTTATCCAAATCTTGCTGTGACAATTCGACTAGTGGAAGCATTTCGGGCGTGATTCTTCCACAATCCTTAGAAATTAAATTATCAGGCGGTGAGAACACACTATCATTACTGGCATCTGTAACAAACTCAGCCATCTTAGACAGAATTGGATTTTCAAATACCAAACTAACAGGTAACTTTAAGTTTTTTCGCCTTAGTAGCTCGGCCATTGACATGATAAGTAGAGAGTGGCCTCCAAGATCAAAAAAGTTATCCTTTCGACTAACCACATCGACTTTCAGAATATCTTTCCAAATTTTTGTAAGAGTCTCCTCAATGCTATTCTCAGGCTTTTCATAATGTGCACTCTGCAAGTGTGCATCCGGTCGCGGAAGATTGTTACGATCAATCTTATCCGCGGCATTTAGCGGCATAGTCTTCATGATAGTTACTGTTGAAGGAATCATATAGTCTGGAAGATAATCTGTCAGCCAATGCTTAATACTTAAGCTATCCAGTTCAGTAGACTCATCAGATAAAACAACGTATGCCGCTATTATATTGGTGCTTGTATACTCTGAAAAAGCCACCACTGCAACCTCACTAAGATTAGGGTGTTTAGCCAACGCTGCCTCTATTTCTCCGAGTTCTACTCTAAATCCACGAACTTTAATCTGGCTATCAATACGACCAACAAGAATCAGTTCATCGTCACTCCAATATCCAAGATCTCCAGTGCGATAGATGGTGTCACCATGCGCTTGAGAAATATCGTTATACGGGTTATCTACAAAACTTGTATTTGTACGTTCCTCATTATTCCAATACCCAACACCAACACCAACACCAGAGACACAAAGTTCACCAACAACCCCCTTAGGTAACAAGCGTAACTCGCTATCAAGCACATACAGAGAATTATTAGGTATTGGTTTACCGATTGGAAAAGACGATAGAGCGTCAGGCAAAGTTTCTTTTGCTATATAGTAGGTAATATCATCAGATGCTTCCGTAGGACCAAATCCATTCATCACTGGGATATTGGGGTAATAAGAAAGCCATTTGTTTATAAGTGGAACTGGACACGCTTCAGCTATTGTCATCAACCACTTTAGGCTAGATATTGATTTATCTTCCGCAGATGGCTCTGTTAAATAATCCAACAAGTGTTGCAACACAACAGGTGCAGTCTGAATCAGGTGTACGTTCTGTTCTTGGATCAACCTAACTAACTTTGGAATATCAGCCATTCGGTCAAGAATGACTGTCTTACCACCACTAATGAGCGGAGCAAGAAACTGCCAAACTGATACATCTGAACTTGATGCCGCACTTTGCAGAAAGTTAGTGGGCAAATTATTATGGTTTACATCGGTGAATTCCAGTAGATCAAACTCAGCATCGATGTGATTTAACATACCAGCATGATGAACTATAGCTCCTTTCGGCATTCCTGTGGAGCCGGAGGTATAGATCATGTAAGCCCAATTTAGACCCATATCATTCTCTAAATTTCTTGCCACTAATCTAGTCACACCGTATTCAGATAAATCAACCTGATCGATGGCCACTACTTGAATTTTATCTTTCTGAAGTTTTTCGGTACTTACGACTTCAATAAGCTTGTCATGCAAGTGTTGCTCTGTTAGCACTACCTTCACTTGAGAGTCAGACAGCATCACCCGCAATCGGTCAGCTGGATTATTTGGATCGAATGGCACATAAGCACCACCCGCTTTCATAATAGCTAAAATACAAACAACAAACTTGATGGACCTATCCCCATAAATACCTACCAAAGTGTTTCGAGTCACACTTTGGGCGCTTAAATATTTTGCTAGCTGGTTGCTACGTTCATCAAGCTCCCGATAGGTGTACTGCCCATTATTGTCTACTACTGCAATCGACTCAGGGCACATATCTACTTGTTTTTCAAATCTCTTATGGAAAGTTCTTTCCCCACCATAGCCTCTTACATCACCGCTATATGAATTTAGAAGTAGATCACGTTCACTTGACGGTGCAATAGATAAAGAAAGTAATGGCGTTGTCATATCACCTGTTTCTAATGCCGTTACAACACTCTGTAACGCCGTTTCTACATAACATTTTACGGCTTTAATATCTATCGAACGATCAATGTATAATGTAATTTCAAAACCAGTCACAAAGTCATCTACAGACATTTCAAAAGGGTAATTGGTGCGCTCACTTGAAGTGACAATACTCATACCTTCCCAACTGTCAACATCCGCACCCAAAACAGAATGCCGATAGTTCAACATTGCGCTAAACAAAGGTGTACCACCAAGGCTTCCTGCATGTTGCTGAACTGTAGATAAGGGTGCCATCTCGAATTCTAGAAGACCTAGCAACTCTTTGTTGGTATATTCCAAAGCCTGTTGTGAGTTTAACTTAGACAGTGATAGTCGTAATGGCAACATATTCATGAACATGCCGAGCATACGATTAACGCCAGCCGTCCCTTGTAGTCGGCCTGACATTACCGTTCCAAATACCACATTTTCAGTATTACTACATCGAGCTACAACTAGCCCCCATACAAGATGGAAAAGAGTAGCTGGACTGCATTGATTTTCCCCACATACCTCACGAATTTTGTGAGATAGTTTGTCATTAAGAAAGGAACTCGAAGTAATCGTTCTTGAACCATTTTTACGCACATTGGTCAAACCATATGGTGCAACCGTTTCGTCAATATCACCTAAGCGACTACCAAAGTAATCCTGTAGATTGAGTTCCTTTGAATACTGTAAAGTTTGAGCCACAAAATTCCGAAATGGAATAGGCGGAGACAAGTCTCTACCATCACCAACAAGTATTGTTTGAACCTCTTCGAGTATAATTTCAATGGATACATGGTCACATACTAAGTGATGCTGGCGCAAAAGGAGGTAGCACTGACCTGAATGAATATCTTGTGCAAATTCAACACGTATCAAAGGAGGCTTCTGTAAATTTAAACGTAACGATGTGATATCTATTCTCGCTTTCAATTGAGAAATAGCGTCCTCTTCGGGTACAAGAGCAACAGTATCTACATTGAAACCTACCTCTCTGTAAACCACCTGCACTGGCTGCGACAGACCTTCCCAAAAAAACGCTGAACGCAAAATATCGTGTCGTTGATAAACCACCTTTAAAGCATCTAAAAAGGAGTCACATATTTTTTTCTTATCAAAAGATAGCAAAGTAGAGGTTATATACGTGTCACCAACATCAGATAACTGATGGTGAAACAAAATGCCCACTTGAAGTGGAGCCAATGGATATATGTCTTTAACATTTTCTACACCATATGGCATTTGGCTTGTTAATTCATCAATCTCTTCTTGAGTTAACTCCACTAGCGGCAACATTTCTGGTGTAAGTGATTTACATCCATCAGGAATGAGGTTTTGTGGAACTTGAATTGAAAACTGACCTTGGTCAACTTCCAGAGTCTTGGCAAAGTCTTCCAATGAAGGTGTGTTGAATATAGTACGTATCGATACAGTATATTTTTTTTGTCTAAGAGCTTCAACAAGCTCCATTACCAGAAGGGAATGCCCCCCTAATTCAAAAAATCTGTCGTATTTTCCAACTCTTTTTATATTAAGTAATTTCTGCCAAATTTCTGCGACCAGCATCTCCTCTGGGGTAGTAGGTGGTATATATTTACGAGCACTCGCAGTATTCATATCTGGTTCTGGGAGCGATTTTCGATCTAGCTTTCCGCTTGTTGTTAGGGGCATTACATCGAGTGCAATAAACATCGTTGGCACCATATACTCAGGAAGCTTAGTTTGCAGATGTTCTCGTAGATTTTGATTCATTGTTGCTATAGAAAACTCGCTACTTCCACTAATATAGTATGCTACTAAAATTTTACCTACAGTGTGATCCCTATCAACCACAACCACTTTGGATATAGAAGGATGCTTCATTAGTTGAGCTTCTATTTCACCAAGCTCTATACGGAAACCTCTGATTTTTATCTGAAAGTCTGTACGCCCCAAATAAGCAATACTGCCATCATGATTCCAACGCCCAAGATCACCAGTTCTATACATTCGAGTAAATCTAGTATCGCCATAAGCAAATGGATTTTCTATAAATCTTTCATTTGTCAGCTCCTCTTTATTCAAATATCCGCGAGCAATATTAACACCAGAACAATACAGCTCACCAGTCACACCGACAGGTACAAGTTGTAGATATTCATCTAGTACATACATTTTCGTATTTGCTATTGGGTATCCGATAGGAACCGTTGTCAATTTAGTACCAGATTGACACTTCCAATGAGTTACATCTATTGTCGCTTCAGTTGGCCCATATAGATTAATCAATTCGCTATTCGGATATGTATCTAGGCAAACTTGAGATAATTGAACGGGAAGCTCTTCACCGCTACAAACAATCTTTCGTAATGATAAGCACTTATGCTCTCTATAGACACCAACAAATATGACAAGCATAGAAGGTACAAAGTGGATAACACTAATCTCTTTATCTTCTATTAATGCTTTCAAATAGCCAGGATCTTTGTGCCCTCCCGGTTTAGCAAACACTAGTGTCGCACCTGACACTAGTGTTGCGAAAAATTGCCAAACGGAAACATCAAAGCTGGCAGGCGTTATTTGCCCAACGCGATCTTTTTCAGTAATTGACATATAACCTTTAAACCAAAGGATATAATTTACAACGCCTGAATGCTCATTCATTACACCCTTTGGAAGGCCTGTAGAGCCAGAAGTGTAAATGATGTAGGCCAGATTATTAGGTGTTAGCCCCTCCACAACTGGATTTTCGTAAGACAAAGCGCTTGATTCGAACGCTTCCTGCCAATCTGTATCTATGACTATCACCTTACGATTAACATTTTCAGGCAAACTATCAAGCAAATGTTTCTGTGTGATCACAACATCTGGATTGGAATCCAATAACATGTATGCAACACGATCTTGGGGGTACTCAGGATCCACTGGAACATAAGCCCCACCTGCCTTCATAATTCCAAGAAGCACAACCATCATTTGCTCGCTTCTATCCATAAACATGGCAACAGGCTTATCTGGCCCTATTCCCACGGACAACAATGCATGCGCAAGTTCATTAGAAGCGCTATTCAGCTGTTCATATGTGAGTAATGAATTACCGTATTCAACAGCAATATTATCAGAATACTGCTTAACTCTAGATTCAATCAACCCATGTATAGTACTTGTTTCTTGTAGCTTTTCTTCTAGTAAAATTTCATCGGTATTGTTAAAATCTTTGACAACCTGCTTTAAACTAAGTTGATCGAGTATTGGAAGTTTCAAAACCTCACAAGTCTCGTTTTCCACCATATTTTCCAGTATGGTTTTGTAGTACTCCGCCCAATTTCCTATCGTAGATGATTCAAATAGTACGTCAACATATTCGAACATGCCTCGTATACACGCCTCTGAGTCATCGACAAACAACGAGACATCAAATTGCGCACCAATAGAATCCTCATGCTCTAGATTTACGTTTAGGTCATGA
The DNA here is from genome assembly GCA_032361785.1 of Lepetodrilus galriftensis. Classification (NCBI taxonomy): domain Eukaryota; kingdom Metazoa; phylum Mollusca; class Gastropoda; order Lepetellida; family Lepetodrilidae; genus Lepetodrilus; species Lepetodrilus galriftensis. Next base: position 16,410 of record JAUTBZ010177098.1, on the reverse strand, counting down.
GAGTCATATTTAGCGAAATCAGCTAGTAAATTATCCTTCGTATTATCCATGCCAAACAACACTTGGAATATTGGGCTGTAGCTCATACTTCTTTCAGGTTGAATGGCCTCTACGACCTGTTCAAATGGCACATTCTGGTTTGCATATGCATCAAGAGAAACATTCTTAATCTGAGCCAAAAGATCAATAACTGTGGGGGTTTCGTTTAAATCAACTCTCAATGCCAAAGTATTGAGAAATATACCCATCGTTGAATCAAATTCTTTTTGCGATCGATTGGCGACGGGAGTACCCGATACAATATCTTTTTGTCCTGATAAACGTGATAGCAAAATAAACCATCCAGCAAGCAACGTCATAAACAAAGTAACATTATTTCTTGATGAAAACTCTCGGAGATCCTGACTATGCTCTTTAGATAAAGAAAACTCAACTGCATTACCTTCATATTGTTGCTCAGACGGTCTTTGATGATCGACAGGCAAGTTTATAAGGTTAGACACTCCCTTCAGTTGCGTTTTCCAGTAATCAATTTGTGGTTGTAATACACCACTAGAAGACAACGTTGATTCCCAGTATGCGTAATCCACATACTGAAATTTGACTTCTGGAAAACTTGGGGTATCGCCCTCTACAAAACTAATATACGAATCCAGTAACTCTTTAATCAGAAGAGTTTCCGACCACCCATCGGTTATAATGTGGTGCTGAGAAATAAGTAACTTGTAATTTACATCAGCGGTTTTAACCAAAACCACTCTAATTAATGGGCCTCTATTTAAATCAAAAGGTCGCTTACCCTCTTTTGCTAGAAAGTCATTAACTTTATTCTCTTTCTCACTAGAGCTACTCGCTTCATGATTTGATAAGTCAAACTCATCAATCTCCAATAGTAAATGACCAATAATATGCTGAAACGTTTTTCCACTACTTTCCGAAAAAACAGTTCTCAAACTTTCGTGTCTGGCCACTACATAGTTTAACGCCTTATTCAAAAGTTTTTTACTTACTCCACCCTGTATATTCAACAGAGTCGTCAGGTGATAAGCCTCACTCGCTTTTTCGTTTAGTTTGTCGATAAACCACAGTCGTTGCTGCGCATACGACAGTGGTAACACCGAGTCCGTTGGTGCTCGCATAATTGCTGGCATCAGAGATTGCTCAGTGCCCTGTATCGCTGTGGCCATTGCTGACAGACTTGATGCTTCGAAAACCAACTTCATCGCGACATCCACTGACCATAACGTGCGAACCTGTGCAATCAAACGCACCGCTAATAAAGAGTGACCTCCTAAAGCAAAAAAGTTGTCATGACGACCCACCTGCTCTACCGACAAGACTGATTGCCAGATCGTCGCTAATTTTTCCTCCGTCTCACCTTCTGGCGCAACATATTCCATAGTAATATCGAACTGGTCTGGGGATGGAAGTGCTTTACGATCGATCTTATCCGCTGCATTCAAAGGCATCACATCCAAGAACGTAAACGTCGTCGGAATCATATATAACGGTAACTGACTCGATAATGCGTCACGCAGTGCCTGCACACTCAGTTCAGGATCTGCTTGATTCACAAGGTACGCTGACAGCACATTCTGATCACTGCTGTCTTGGTGTACCAATACAGCCACATCACCAACGCCATCTATCGACGCTAACGCGGCTTCGACTTCCCCTAATTCTACTCGGAATCCACGCACTTTGACTTGGTTATCTAAACGGCCCATAAACTCTAAGCAGCCATCTGCACGCCAGCGACCTAAGTCCCCCGTGCGATAGATAATCTCGCCGTGAATACCCGACTCATTTTTGTAAGGGTTATCAATAAAAACTTCTGCCGTTTTTTCTACATCCTGCCAATATCCGGAACCTACACCCACACCAGATACACACAGCTCTCCTGGCACACCAATCGGTTGTAGTTGCTGCTGCGCATCTAACACGTACATCGTTAAGTTCGGTAGCGGCTGACCAATCGGTAAGCTACCTGCGCCCATTAATGGTTCTCGTACAATGTGGTAAGTAATATCATCGGACGCTTCACTCGGACCATAACCGTTCATAATCGGAGTATCAGGGTATAACGCTAACCAACGATTAATTAAGGACACCGGCGCCGCTTCCGCTATCGTCATCATCCATGAGAGGGGTAATACACGCTTAGATACAGGTAACAACTCAGCATAATCCACCATTAACTGCAGCACCACCGGTGCTGCTTGCATTAAATGCACCTTACCCGTTCGTAGGACACCATATACGCTTGGCATATCCGTCATATCATCCACGATCACCGTCTGACCACCGCTCATGAGCGGTGCTAAGAACTGCCATACGGAAACGTCGGATGATGACGCTGCACTTTGCAGGAAGTGACGGGGCAATAAGACCTTATCATCATCCATAAACCCTAAAATATCAAACTCTGCATCAATATGATTCAGAGCTCCCGCATGGTGCACTAAAGCACCTTTCGGTTGACCCGTCGAACCCGACGTGTAAATCATATAAGCCAGATCATTCGCACCAGACACCGAAGGCAAGTTACCCGAATCAGGCAGGTCAGCAATACTATTGAGCAACACAGGAACAACATGTTCACCCAGCGATAACGAGGATAATAACGCCTCAGTAGTGAGCAGAACACTCACCTGAGAGTCATCAATCATGTAATCAATACGCTCCTGCGGATTAATCGGATCTAGTGGTACATACGCGGCTCCCGACTTCATCACCCCGAGAATGCTGATTAAAAACAACGGTGAGCGAGGGGCATAAATACCCACGAGTGTATTGGCGCTCACACCTTGACTTCGAAGATGTAACGCTAAGCGATTAGCCTGTCTATTAAGCTCTTGATAACTAAGAAAATAATCACCGTGAAGGACAGCAGTAGCATCAGGGTTATTCAATACCTGCGCCTCAAAACGCTCGTGTATTGTCGGCGCTCCTTCGTACCTAACTTCTGCACTGTTAAAGCTCTCTAAGAGGGTATGCTGCTCTTCTATTGACACCAGTGGTAAGCGGCTCATCACGACATCTGGTGACAAAACAATTTGTTTTAATAGCTGTGCAAAATGCGTACTCATCTGGGTGATCGTCCCAACCTCAAACAAGTCTGTCGCATACTCCCACTTAATCGATAGACCTTTAGCTTTTTCCGTCACATCCACACTGAGATCAAACTGTGAAGTAATAAATGATTCAGTAACACTCTCTAAAGTAACATTAGAAAATGATAATGCTTCAATATCACTGTTTGTATTATCCAACGCAAACATAATTTGAAATAAGGGATTGTAGCTCAGGTTACGAGTCGGCTGCAGGGCATCCACCAATGCCTCAAAAGGTAGGTGCTGATGACTGTACGATTGTAATGAGCGATCGCGTGTCTTTGCCAACAACTCCCCAAAACTTGGGTCTGCTGACAAGTCGCTGCGCAAAATGAGTGTATTGACAAAACAACCCACCAATGAAGCAACCTCCTCTTGATCGCGGTTTGCTACTGGCGTACCTACCACGATATCGGTCTCTCTACTATAACGACTCAGCAAGTGAACAAATGCAGTGTGTAATACCATAAACAACGTCGATTGATGCTCTGCACCTAATGACTGTAATGATGCGAGTAACTCATCATCAATATATTGTTCGAATGTGGCACCCACATGGCTTTGTTCAGACGGACGAGGATGATCCAACGGCAGATTATGTACTGGTGGCAAACCTTGCAGGTGACTAGTCCAATAATCAAGTTGTTCGGCTAATACATCACCTTGCAACCACTGACGCTGCCAATAGGCATAATCACTGTACTGCAACGGTAACGCTGGCAAGTCGATTGGGGTATCTGACACGGCAGCTTGATACCCTTCCGATAACTCCTGAACTAGAATACCTTCGGACCAACCATCGGATGCGATATGGTGTAACGTAACCAATAGAACGTGCGACTTCTCCGATTCACGTAACAGTTGCGCACGCAACATCAGTCCACGGTCTAATGCAAACCCCGTACTCGCCTCCACCTCTGCTAAGGCATCTACTTCCTTTTGACAGGACTTCGCATCTCGATCACTCAAGTCTATGACTGGAAGGGTAATACTCATATCTGACTGGATCACTTGAGTAACCTCTCCATCCACATCTTGCACGTAAATCGTCCGCAGTACGCTATGACGCTGAAGGATATTATCGATGGCCGTCGTTAAAGCAGAGAGATTCAAATCCCCCCTCAGACGTAAGGCCACGGACATATTGTATTCACTGCCATCAGGTTCTAACTGATGAATAAACCACAGACGCTGCTGGGAAAACGACAAAGATAAATCAACATCCGTGGGCGCCCTCACTAAAACTGGAACCGTCGAGGCATTGGCCCGAACAATCACCGCCGCCATCGCGGGCAAAGTCGGTGCTTCGAAAACCAACTTCATCGCGACATCCACTGACCATAACGTGCGAACCTGTGCAATCAAACGCACCGCTAATAAAGAGTGACCTCCTAAAGCAAAAAAGTTGTCATGACGACCCACCTGCTCTACCGACAAGACTGATTGCCAGATCGTCGCTAATTTTTCCTCCGTCTCACCTTCTGGCGCAACATATTCCATAGTAATATCGAACTGGTCTGGGGATGGAAGTGCTTTACGATCGATCTTATCCGCTGCATTCAAAGGCATCACATCCAAGAACGTAAACGTCGTCGGAATCATATATAACGGTAACTGACTCGATAATGCGTCACGCAGTGCCTGCACACTCAGTTCAGGATCTGCTTGATTCACAAGGTACGCTGACAGCACATTCTGATCACTGCTGTCTTGGTGTACCAATACAGCCACATCACCAACGCCATCTATCGACGCTAACGCGGCTTCGACTTCCCCTAATTCTACTCGGAATCCACGCACTTTGACTTGGTTATCTAAACGGCCCATAAACTCTAAGCAGCCATCTGCACGCCAGCGACCTAAGTCCCCCGTGCGATAGATAATCTCGCCGTGAATACCCGACTCATTTTTGTAAGGGTTATCAATAAAAACTTCTGCCGTTTTTTCTACATCCTGCCAATATCCGGAACCTACACCCACACCAGATACACACAGCTCTCCTGGCACACCAATCGGTTGTAGTTGCTGCTGCGCATCTAACACGTACATCGTTAAGTTCGGTAGCGGCTGACCAATCGGTAAGCTACCTGCGCCCATTAATGGTTCTCGTACAATGTGGTAAGTAATATCATCGGACGCTTCACTCGGACCATAACCGTTCATAATCGGAGTATCAGGGTATAACGCTAACCAACGATTAATTAAGGACACCGGCGCCGCTTCCGCTATCGTCATCATCCATGAGAGGGGTAATACACGCTTAGATACAGGTAACAACTCAGCATAATCCACCATTAACTGCAGCACCACCGGTGCTGCTTGCATTAAATGCACCTTACCCGTTCGTAGGACACCATATACGCTTGGCATATCCGTCATATCATCCACGATCACCGTCTGACCACCGCTCATGAGCGGTGCTAAGAACTGCCATACGGAAACGTCGGATGATGACGCTGCACTTTGCAGGAAGTGACGGGGCAATAAGACCTTATCATCATCCATAAACCCTAAAATATCAAACTCTGCATCAATATGATTCAGAGCTCCCGCATGGTGCACTAAAGCACCTTTCGGTTGACCCGTCGAACCCGACGTGTAAATCATATAAGCCAGATCATTCGCACCAGACACCGAAGGCAAGTTACCCGAATCAGGCAGGTCAGCAATACTATTGAGCAACACAGGAACAACATGTTCACCCAGCGATAACGAGGATAATAACGCCTCAGTAGTGAGCAGAACACTCACCTGAGAGTCATCAATCATGTAATCAATACGCTCCTGCGGATTAATCGGATCTAGTGGTACATACGCGGCTCCCGACTTCATCACCCCGAGAATGCTGATTAAAAACAACGGTGAGCGAGGGGCATAAATACCCACGAGTGTATTGGCGCTCACACCTTGACTTCGAAGATGTAACGCTAAGCGATTAGCCTGTCTATTAAGCTCTTGATAACTAAGAAAATAATCACCGTGAAGGACAGCAGTAGCATCAGGGTTATTCAATACCTGCGCCTCAAAACGCTCGTGTATTGTCGAAAAGCTACCACTCGTAACGGTGTAATCAACCGTAGAACCATTGAAATCAACAAGTTGTCGGTGACGATCTTCTTCTGACGCAATAGAAAACAAACTAACATTTTTATTAGGCTCTAATAAAATTTGCTCTAGTAGAGCCTTCAAGCTATTCTTAATCTGGGCAATATCCTTTCTTTCAAATATCGTAGAATTATAATTAAATTCAAAAACAACATCTTCTGATCGCTGGTAATCACGAATAGATATTGCTAAAGGGGTTTGCTCATATCGCTCATGGTTACGCAGTACTGTATAGGTTCCCATCTCAAAAGGGTAATCTGCGGCAAAGTTCTCATACGATACTGATATATCAAAAAGTTGGCGGTCTATTATATTTAGGGAACGATGGATTTCTGCAATTGGAAATTTTTGATGCCTAAACCCGCTACGTAATTCTGTTATGACCGTTTTGACGAGATCAGCAAAACATATATTTTGATCATATTTTAATAATACTGGGCTAACAGACGAAAACATACCTGCTGTTTTTTTATATTTTGCAGAATTTCTATTATGAATAGGTAGCCCTATAACAATTTTTTCCAACATAGAACTTTTCGAAAAATACAATCCGACTAATGATAAGAAGAAGGATGTCGGCGTCAACTCACTACCGACAATAAACTTTTCTATTCTTTCATATTCTGTTCGATCGATAGACCAACTATATGACTCACTAGAAGACAGGTCATCAAATACACTTCTATCCCCTAACGGACAAGATGGAATATCGCTATATTTATTAACCCAAAACTCTCTATCTTTAGAAAATCTCTTAGATTCTAAGTATACAGCATCATCCCGAATGTAATCTAAATACGAAGTGTGGGGTTTAGGTACAGTGTGATCCTCTTTAATTAACCGATTACATGCCGCACAAATATCGCCCCAAATAATCGACAGCCCCATACCATCAAGCACAAGATGGTGAAATCGAAAAAGCCAATAGTAACGCTTATTGCTGACTTTAATTAAAACAGCCTCCCACAAATGATTGCCATAAAGCTCAAAAACTCTATCAAACCTTTCTTCTACTAATTTTTTAGCAAGTTTATCTGGGGTTTTTTCACCAGACAAATCCACAACATGGTAGGGAGTCTCAATAGTTTTAGAAATCTTTTGATAGGCTGCACCCTCAATCTCAACTAAGTTAATTCGCAAAGAATCGTGCTGAGTAATTACTTGTGATAGCGCCTCAGGTAAAGCCTCTTCATCTATATCACCTTCCAACAAAAAGACCGACCCAATGTTATAAATAGGTACACTAGGGTTTAATACTTGATCAAGCCAGACCACTTGTTGGGCTGAAGTTAACCCATACAATTGCTCTTTTTCGTTCTCAACAAAATCTGTAACCATTACCTAAAAACCTTTATGTGTTTTATTTATATTATAAGGAATAAAACCTATCTTGGAGTGTAGAATATTTACTAAATATATACTCTTTATAGATAGCAACTAAAGAGCAACTACGTTTCATTTTTTTTCGACCATCTGACCATTTTCAAACTTCAATACCCTATCACATAGATCAAAATATTTTTCATCATGAGTAATCACTATCAATGTTTTCCCTTGTGACTTGAGCTCAGGAATAATCGTTGTATAGAAACGCTCTCTAAACTCTGGATCCTGATCTGCCGCCCATTCATCGTAAATACAAATTGAGGAATCTTCAACATAAGACATAACTAGTGCAAGGCGCTTCTTCTGCCCTTGAGACAAGTTCACCGAAGACAAAACTCCATTCTCTGTCATGACGCTTTTTGATAAGCCCATTCTCTGTATGTATTTATCTATAACCGAGTCATTAGCCAACTCACCATTTTTAGCCAATACTTGCTTGAACAAATAAAAATCAGAAAATATTATTGAGAACTGGTCATTGTAACTAGTGCCATTCACTTGTTTTTCCACTAAGACATCGTCTACCTGTATTGATCCTATCGTTGGGGTGTATAGGCCACATAGCAATTTTGCAAAAGTAGATTTTCCACTACCATTCCCACCAACTAAAAAGATGACTTGCCCACGTTCTATATCAAGATTAATCGGTCCAATAACAAACTGATAGTCTGTCTCCTGCTCGTAGGTATAACCAATATTTTGTAGGCGTATTATTTTCCAGTTTTCATCAATTTTGTTATTTGCGTCTTCTTGGTGCGAGTATGTATCAGAATCTGCCAACTCGAGTCTTTCTATTTTTTTATAAGCCACTATAGCTTCCCCAAGATCATCGACCGTATCAACCATAGATTCAAGTGGATCAATAAGATAAAAAACAATCAGCATAAATGAAATAACAACTGACACGGGAATATCGGAAAATAAATATTGGGATCCAAATACGATCACACCTATAACACAGAGGATTAGTGCGCTACTCCAACTCGAAAGCGCAATAAATATAAGCTCTGCACCAACAGTTTTCTTTTTTATTTGTTCGAAAACGGGCAGGAGAATTTTGTCATGCACATACGCCTTTCTAGTTGAATTAACACTTATCTCTTTACCCCCGTCCACTAAATCCTTAAATCCAGCAAATAATTTATCATCCAATTCGCGCAACTTGGACTGCCTAATCATTCCGTATATTAATAACCCATACGCAACCACAACAATGACAGAAATCATCGCTAAAATAACGAGAAACAACTGCCATGAGCTATACAAAAGGTAAGTAAAACAAAGCATCACTGTTGCAAGACTATTTATAAATTGGGGAACTAGCATTAAACCCTCTGAAATACTGCTAACATCATCAGTTAACGTAGCATAGACACGGTGACCTCCTATTTTCTCAATTTGCTCATACGACGTACCCATAAGCTTCCTCACTACAACTTTACGGACATCGAACACTACAATGGCACTTAACTTCGCTAATATGTATTGGGAGTAAACGCTAAATACGACCACAACTACAATAGCTATTCCGAATAGAATGACTGATTTCGACTCCCCGCCTGTATTACCAGAAAGAGCTGAAATTTGACCCTCTATAAGCGTAATTACAGCAACTCCAGCTACCGCACTAACAACACTCAACAAAATAGCTAGCGCTATTAACCACTTATAACTATTAATAAGTTCTTTAATCATCTGACATCACCTAATATATACTCTTTATGCCTTCTATCATGATACATAATTGAGGTATTCCGAGTATCGGCGGAATAGATTTCCGTTTGTATCACCACAATACAATGAACATAGGCACAACAGATTAAACTTTAAATTTTCAAGTGGCATTCCTTTAAAAGCACCTTTAAAGGAGCGAGCACAACCTTTTCGCGTATGAAAATCGACATTGAAGGAAATAGAGCCCTCTAAACTACGAACGTGATGTATCGCACCCGGGGGCATGTAGAGCATATCACCTGCCTCCACCAAAATAGTATGACTCTGCGTATTTCCGTACTTGGGGTATTTTTGTAAGTCAATATCTTCAGGATCGACATCGAACCATCGCCATTTTTTTCGATAACAGAGTTTTTCATCCTCTTTATCATGTACAGTGAATAATTTCCGACCCTGTATTTGGAAAAATATATTGCTCGTCAACAGCGTGTCAAAATGCAAAGGAGTCACGCTGTGTTTAGATGACATAAAAAACTGCGCAAATAGCCACCATTTTTCCGCATACCAAGGCGGCATGATTTCAACTGGAAAGCTCCCAACATCATCTTTCAACTTTTCAGACAACTGAAATATAGGAATATCGTGGCAATAAGGGGCAATAGCTCCTGAGTCTGTCTGTTGCAGAGCCTTATATTGATCGAGAAGCTCTACGTACTCTCGCATAAGTTGCTGTTTGATGATGATTTCATTTTTTTTAAATACTTTGGTTGTAATTGAGATGTCCGGGCAAGTGTTTAAAAAATAACTCGGCGACCATTTTTGTACCGCAGGCCAATTATTAATATGTCCTTTATAAATAACGATATTGGTATCAATAAACTTGCTATTAAATTCATCAGCATCGTATTTATATCTCTTTACTACTTTCATAATATCAGCTCCAACAAAATTCAAAGGTTCGTGCAATATTTAAAACAGTGCCTATACAATCTGTTCTAACGAACTTTAATATATACAGTATCATCGAGACCTCATTTGTATTCACTCAGCTAAACCTAGATCGGGTTTATAAAAATATTAAACAAAGACACAGCTCTCACAAGAACATTACAGAGAATGCTTTAAGTTACGATTTTGAGCATCTAACTCATAGATGCTAAATGCAAAACTTTTTGCATCAATCTTGATAAAGTTCTGAAACAGATAGAGTAGCATCATTCAATATCGATAATCCCTCGTTTAATATATTTAGGGGAATATTAAGCGGAGGTAAAAGTTTCACAACCTCACCTATTGATCCACATGTTTCAATAATAAGCCCTTTCTTGAAAGACTCTTCAGAAATAGCACTTGCAATATCGCCTGACGGACAGACAAGCCCTTGAATCATTCCCCTTCCACGAACAGAAAAACCAGAGCCACATCTAGATGCAAGGTAGTTAAGAGTTTCTACAACCACCCGACTGCTTTCTAGAGTTTGCTTTACTATACCGCCACCTTCCTTCCAAAAATTTAGCGCTTGAGTTGCCGCGACAAATGCTAAATTGTTACCTCTAAATGTACCATTGTGCTGACCAGGAGGCATCACATCATGCTCCGGAGAAATAAGTACAAGAGACATCGGAAGGCCATAACCACTAATAGACTTCGACAAACAGATAATATCAGGAACAATCCCCGCTTCTTCAAAACTAAAAAATCTTCCTGTACGCCCACATCCAACCTGAATATCATCAATAATTAGCAGACTCCCCACTTTCTTAGCTAACTCACTCAAATTCCTTAACCATTCGTGGCTGGCTACATTAATTCCACCCTCAGCTTGCACAGTCTCTACCAAAAAAGCAGCTGGAGGCTCATAACCACTACTCGGATCTGACAATAACTTTTCTACCATATCAATTGTATTGATATTAGAGCCAAAGTATCCGTCAAAGAAGTACCTATCAACATCTAACAAAGAAGCCCCTGCTCCATCTCTGTTGTACTTACTACCTGTCGCAGATAATGCACCCAAGGTCATACCATGAAAACCATTGGTAAATGATGCAACTTTATTTCTCTTGGTTGACAATCTCGCCACTTTCATAGCAGATTCAACCGCATTAGTCCCAGTAGGGCCAGGAAACATGACTCGATGTGACAAACCTCTAGGCTCAAGGATAATTTTTTCAAAGCTAGACAAAAAATCTCTTTTAGATTTTGTATGGAAATCTAAGCTATGGCTAATACAATCCTGAGAAAGAGAGTCAATTAATTTATCTCTGATCACTTTAGGGTTGTGCCCGTAGTTAAGAGCGCCAGCACCTGCAAAAAAGTCAATATACTTACTCCCCTTTTCATCCCATATAAAAGATCCTTCTGCTTTATCAAAAACACCTGGGAAGGAGCGGCAATAGCTGCGTACGTTTGATTCTCTGCTAATAAAAATATCATCTTGCACTAAATTGTACCTCCATTATTATCTTACTTTAATTCCATAATGAAAAATTACGATATACTACATCATTAGCCATACTAATTCTAATTTATAATTAGACTCATCAGTGTTCCCCTGTATAGTCATACATTGAAACTAATCGGGCAACAAGCGCACACATAAAAAACTCTTTTGGCTCGTGATGCATTTAGCAAAGTAGTGTTAACTATTGCTAGAGTATAGTTATGTGATAAACATAAACGACCAGACAATGACGAGGTATTGATAAAAGTCCATGTGTAGCGCCAAGAGTAGAGACACATTGAGGCGCTAACGCCCTGCCTTCTGTCACTGCCCCGCAAAATGGGGAAAGTAGAAACATAGCGTGTGTATTTTAACGCTGAATCAACCCAAAAGAGGCTGTTGCATGACAAAAATATACCAACATATCAGCTGCGAGGAACGCGCAGTAATAATGATAAAAGATCAACAAGGCGTTAAAGGGGCTAAAATTCTAGGTCGAGATCGTTCATCTGTGACACGAGAACTCAATTATCAACCCAAGGGTCAGTACTGCGCCACAAAAGGAACAGATTTATCGGTACACTCCCAAAAGTATCTTAATGAATTTGCTTGGATACTCAATACGAGCCAAGAAAAAGCCACAAGTATAAAACACCGCAAGAACTTTTTGATAAAGAGATTGATGCTGAAATTAAACGTGTTGCACTTGCAAGTTGAATCCAAGGTGTCTCCTCATTGGATAGAATGAATATCAGCGCAAGTCATTGGCTAGCGGATGTGGTGGGTGAATTTTAGGCGGAATGCCTGATTTACTTCCCAGATGAATGTTGAAAAGACAAAGAGAAGAGCCTACTTGCTGGGGGTATTATAGCATTAACACAGCAAGCTCCTACCCTGCTCACGGCATGACAAGAAAATTGAGTAGTTACTCAAGTGAGTTTTCACTCAACTAATTAATACTATTTTGCTTTTATAGTCGGTTTGATTTGCTTTTGTAGTTGCTTTTTTAACAATTATATCTCGGTTAAAAGCAATATAGCCTCCAAATAAAAGGATGGAAATCATTACGATAATGATTATAGAAGGTTATGCGATGAGAGATCATATTCATATGCTACTAACGACCCCTCTAAAATAGAGTATTGCCAATACGGTAGGTTTTTTGAAAGGAAAATCAGCTATTTGTATATTTAGAGATTACATGCAGGTAAAACGGAATTTCATGGGCGGGCATTTTTGGGCAAGAACAAATGCAATTGAAAGGTCTTTAACCACTAGTTCCTTTTAGGGGCTAACAAAAACTAATAGAAGTATTTATCTTTCGCTAAAAACATTAAATTTGCGATATGGTCGTTTTTTGGGGGTTGCTAGGGTTCACCTTACTTCAAACAAACTACTCGCCAAATTAATCGAATATAGGGGCTTCTCGGTTAAATAATTACTAAACTACAAAAAACATATTATCTTTGCTAAACCAATCGAGTGTAGCAAGTTCTACAATGATCAATTTAGTTTATTGCTTATTCCGCACATAGCGGTTGATACTTAATGCTAGATGTTCTTTAAAAGCTATGAGCGCAGCAAATCTATTATGCGTCTTTTTATTGGTTGGCTTGGGAGAAGCTGAGGTTAAAAAGTACAGAATTGCGGGTGCTATTTTCTTAGATGGAACGCCTTTCCCAAAAAAGTATGTAAAACCGAATATTTGAGTTATACACAGCCCTGTTGTGTTAATAAGTGTTAAATATGTGTTAAAAGAGTGTTACGGTAAAAAAAACATCTGTAAGCGTATGTTTATACTGCTATTATTGTGGGCCGCCGTATGTAAAACCCCGAATGTTTGTATGTAAAACCCCGAATGTTTGTATGTAAAACCCCGAATGTTTGTATGTAAAACCCCGAATGTTTGACTTTGTATGTAAAACCCCGAATAATTGACTTTGTATGTAAAACCCCGAATGAATCAATGATTGATAATCAACTAATTCCAGACAAATACCCACAGAAGGATCTCTTTATCTGTGATGTAGCTGATGCAATTTTGAAAGACATCATGCCTCAAATGGAACATCCCTTTTATTCATTATCTAAGAAGCCTGAAACTAAAATAAGGCGCTATGAGCATAATGGTAATTGGTTAGAGGTAATTCCTAGCGTAAAAGGCTTGGCTACAATTTATGACAAGGATATTTTGATCTATGCTATTTCTCAAATTATGGCTAAAATTAAAGAAGGTGAAGAGCCTGGTAAGAGAGTTCGCATAAATACTTATGAGCTACTTAAATTTACCAATAGAGGTACATCTGGAAAGGATTACAGAGCTTTACAAGATGCTTTAGAGAGAATAAGAGGTACAACTATAACAACAAATGTAATTACTGGGGATGAAGAGCAAATTGATACCTTCGGACTAATTGAATCACATTCTTTAAGAAGAAAAAATGGCTTGGATGGACGCTTATTGTGGTGTGAAATAACATTATCTGACTGGGTATTTAACGCTATAAAAGCTAAGGAAGTATTAACACTTCATCGTGATTACTTTAGGCTTAGAAAACCAATAGAACGGCGTATATATGAAATATCTCGCAAGCATTGCGGACATCAAACAAAATGGTCTATCTCTCTTGCCCTACTCCATAAAAAGAGTGGTTCACAAGGGAATGTAAGATTATTTAAACAAGCAGTAAAAAACATTGTGGAACACAATCACTTGCCTGATTACACTATTGACTATCATAGTGATTCAAATATGGTTACATTTAAAAACAGAGATACATGGTGGAAAGATAAACCAAACGATCCTGAAAGAAGCCTCCCTGCACTCGATACTGAAACCTACGACAAAGCAAAGAAAGTAGCTCCTCTATTTGATATATATGGTTTAGAACAAGAGTTTAGGGCATGGTGGGCTAGTTCTGGAAAACCTATTCCTAATGATCTAGAAAATGCATTCTTAGGGTTCTGTCGTAAACGCGCCAACAAGGATAAACAACAAGGTTTATTTGAGTGAACACTCATTTACTCAAAAACTCGATCCATAGTTGGCGAGTAATTTCTGATATACTCCTCCCTTCTTCTATAGCTTGAATCTTTATTTTTTTATAAAGACTATCTTCAATATCAGTATTAAGCCTTCGTTTTTTTTCACTCGTATCTGTAACTTCTTTCAGAAGCTTTTCACGAGTTTTTGTTGCCTTACTTGGTCTATTCTTTGATAGCATCCTATACCCCTCTCTGCTTCATAAAATGAAGAATTTCATCTGTTAAATCATCCATTTCTTTTATTGCATCTTTGTTGCTGCTATCATATACCGTCTTTCCTTCAGCTGCTGTTTGCGGATATACCTGTCTTTGCACCATCTGATTTTTAAAAAGGCTTAGATCATATTCTTCTAATGCCTGCCCTATTTCCTTTCCTAGCTTTGTTCCCTGTATGGCACGAGTGATCACAAATGATGCTGGAGGCTTTCCATCTGTCACTTCTTGTCTAGCTTTAATAAAATCTACTAAATCAGAAGTAGCCCACAAATCATAAGGGCTTGGTTGAACGGGTATCAATATCATATCTGCCGCTTTTATTGCAGTTGCCATCATATCTTCCAACTTGGCAGCACCATCAATCACAATATAATCATAGGACTTTGATATAGAACCTAGTGTTTTCATATTATTGGGACGATCTAAAGCAACTAATGGCAACGGATTGTCTTCTGTTGAAGCATGCCAGTCTCGAGCACTCCCCTGTGGATCACTATCAACAACCAATACAGATTTTCCACGTTCATGTAATGATTGAGCAAGGTTTGTACTAAATGTGGTTTTACCACACCCCCCTTTGGGGTTAAGTATTGCTATAACGGACATTTACAACTCCTATATGAGTAACTACTCATATGAGTATATGTGTAACTACTTAATTACTCAATCTTATATTATTCTTATTCATAACACTTTAAATATTAAAATAGAAAAGTGTCACTTTATACTTTATGTCATGTATGAATCATTAAGTAATAAAAAAGAAACACTCGACCAGTTTCGCCCCTTACCTACAGAGCTAGTTGCTAATTTAGATGACTGGTTTATATTAGAGTTGACCTATACATCAAATGCTATTGAAGGTAATACACTCACCAGAAAAGAAACAGCATTGGTTGTTGAAAAAGGTCTTACTGTAAGAGGGAGGAGTTTACATGAAAATTTTGAAGCTCATAACCATAGTAAAGGCTTATATTTTATTGAACCCTTGGTGGATAAGAAAAGTAGTTGTGTTACAGAAAAAGGCATACTCGAAATACATCGTCTAATACTTCATAGCATCGATGATGATAATGCAGGTAAGTACAGGAGTGTTCCTATTCGGATCTCTGGATCAATGGTTGTTCTTCCTAATTATGTAAAAGTCCCTACATTGATGGTTGATCTTTTTGTTACTCTTTTTAACCGCGAAGCGTAAATATCGGGTGGCTATCCAACTTATGGAGTTACAAAGAAGTAATCATCATGTGT
The DNA here is from genome assembly GCA_032361785.1 of Lepetodrilus galriftensis. Lineage (NCBI taxonomy): Eukaryota > Metazoa > Mollusca > Gastropoda > Lepetellida > Lepetodrilidae > Lepetodrilus > Lepetodrilus galriftensis. Next base: position 177 of record JAUTBZ010177098.1, on the reverse strand, counting down.
ATTGTAGTGATCAAGTTTTTTTGTAGTAACTTTAAGTCTGGTTTTTCAAAATCTGCATTTTTTCTGCAGGAGTTATATAACCAATAACAGAATGTAACCATTTATAGTTGTAAAAGTGAATATAGCTTTCAACCACACTCATAACGGATTCATGGTTGATAAAGCTTAAATTATTTA